>JANAVB010022289.1:107500-225000 GCA_029216955.1 Iris pallida | reverse complement strand
TCCCGACGGAGCTAGGTCAGCCCCTCCTTCACCGCCTGCAGCTCTGTCAAGCGAGCACCCCCCCGCTCCGACGCCCCCTCCGACCTTCGCTCCTCTCGCTTCGCCCCTGCAGTGGACCCCTGCTACCTCTCCAGGGTCACCCTCGCGCTTCCCAGCTACCGCCCCTCCCCCCGTCGGCCACCTCTCTCTTCTTTCCCCTCGGTGTTCCCTTCTTCAGCGGTCTTCGCCCCCTTGCGCGTGGAGAGCCCCCAGGGAGCTCCCCCGACTTCGGTCCCCGCGTGGTGGCACTCGGTGAGCTTGGCCTCCTCATCGACATTTTCGTCGCTCCCCACCCCCTCGGCTTTTTCTTTCGTCGGTGGTCCAATCCGCACCGGCGACGCATCCCCTCTCCCATGCAGCAATCTCCGACGCTCCCTACGGCGCCCGTCGGAGGGCCAGCCCCCTAAGAGGTGGTGACTCCTCTCTGCTTGCGCCAGCTGGCCGCCCCGCTCATCGGCCGAGCTACCACCACCCCACTCCCCTTCTCCACCACCCCTGGCTCCCAGAGTTCGCCCTTCTAGAGTTTGCCCCTTCCCTCCACCCCCCGCTCCCTCCCCCCGGAGGTCGAGCCGCCTCGCGCCTCCTCTCAGGGGCAGTCTACTCCCCTCCGTCTTTGGATTCCCCCGCCGGGTTGGCTTCCTCTGCCGGAGCCTCTCGTGCCTTCGGCCTGCACCACGAAGCCCACCCCCCGGCCGGGCTGGTCTCCTCCGCCGGGCCATCCCCGGCCTCCCCCACCAGAGCCGTCGTCCCCTTCGCGGCCTCCCCTTCCCCTTCGTCTCCCCCATCCCCCTTCGTCCCCTCTTCGTCTGCGCATCTTCGGGTCGGCCTTCTCCGTCGGAACCCTCCAGTTGTCCGGGTCGGCACCCTCGTCGGAGCACCGCCCACCCTTTCCCCCGCCGGCGCCCCCCGGCCCCGCAAGTGGGGGGACCAAGGCTCTTTGATCCGCGTGACCCCCCTCTCTGGAGGTGCGCCCCTAGCATCGTGCTGTGTGCCCGCGTCTGTATGTGTGCACACACCCTCCAACCTCGGGCAGTATACCCGATACCCACCCCCCCACACGTCTGTTCAAATTTTAAATTTTGGATAGCTACGAAATTTCATTTTTGAAATTTTGTTTAGTGTCGTAACTCTGTTGTATTTTGAAATTTTGGGTCTCCGAAATTTCGAAACTTAGTTTTTCGACCATAGCTCAACATGGCCCTTTTGTGGTCTCGGCCCTGGCCCGGTCTGTAATGCTCTTTTTGAGCTCTCTTTGCATTTTCAATAAATTGGTTTGGTTTAAATATATATATGGATTAAACCAAATGATCCTAAAAAAATCTATGGATTAAGGAGTCAATTTAGGATTGACCCAATGAGCCTAAATTGGTCGAGTTGACTACCAAGTTGACAAAGTCAACTTTGGGTCAAACTTGATCCAAATCGTCTCAAACGGACTTAGAATGACTTGATAACTCGTGTTTGACCTAAAAATTGATAGATGGACTAGTTGACTTATAGTTGACCAGGTTTGACCAAGGTTGACTAGAGTTGACCAGAGTTGACCAAGCGTTGACTTTGACCTAGAAAGACCTAGAATTATTTAGAATGTATTGTAGGCTATTCTTATTTCATATTAGACACTTTGTAACCTGTGATTGTTCTAAATAGGACTTTGTGACTCCAGTTTGGACTCATATTCTCATCAGGCATTCGGAATACCAGGCGAGTACATTCTCTGATAGTTCTTTTATTTACTTATCATTTTATATATTTCAGTTTTAGTCAGTTCTATTTGATTTTCGGTTACAAACACGGATTGATATTTCTGGCATTCATGTATACGACACACATACCTACTTGTCTAGCCTCTATTACAAGAACCACTACAAGAATCACGTACAAGCACCTTTATGTTCTGGCTAGATTTGTTCTCGATTTACGTGTCGTGTTATGAATTCACTCATATTTGTCGAGCGGGAAAATACTTGAGTTGACATGTAAATATTCCTAAATACACGAACCACCTCCCTGTGAATTATACAAGAATGATAGCCATCCCACACTTGTCCAGTGTGTGATGTGCCAGATTACCCTTAGCCGTTTACATGTCGATCTTAGTATTTTAAAAATACACTGTAAGTATTATCAAGAATCTTTACTAGAATAACCACAAGAATATTACTGGAATCATCACAAGAACCGTTAAAGAATCTTTTTACTTGAATCAATGATTGGAATCATACTTTACATATATTGTACCACTGGACTCATAACACATTATTCTAGTTCAGCTAGCTTTTATTTACAGTCTTCATTGACATGATATTCTGTTTCACAACTTTTACTTTTCTTATTTTTTTAACTATTTTTTTACATCTTAAACTGTCTCGAACTTCCATGCTTCATCAATATAACTGTCTATAATTGTTTTGTAGTCTTTGTCATTACTTGGATTTACTTAATGAGATGTATTCGTTCCTGTCCTGACAGGACCTGTTGAAAATATTACAGATGTTAGCCCTGAGAATGCATGCCCTATTCACTATGGATTTGGAGAAGGATTAGCTACCTTTGGCCCCGACTCTCAAGTGATCAGGAGACTAGTTTAGTGGACTATTTTAGAATTTTTTACTAGAACTTGAGTTGTAATAATATGAGAGTTGACTTATTTTGAGTTGTT
Source organism: Iris pallida (assembly GCA_029216955.1). Taxonomy (NCBI): domain Eukaryota; kingdom Viridiplantae; phylum Streptophyta; class Magnoliopsida; order Asparagales; family Iridaceae; genus Iris; species Iris pallida. Next base: position 222,299 of record JANAVB010022289.1, on the reverse strand, counting down.
TTGTGATACTATCATTTAGTAGTTTTTATTAGTTTTCTTTTAGTTATAGAATTCTGTGTTATCCTATCGTGCTTAGACTGTGATTGAGTTATATTATTTCTATACTTGTCCTCCGTTCGGAGTTGAGATTTAAGACAAGTACATTATATGTAACACCAAGTTTTCCAGAAGAGGGTAATTTGAAATTTTATAATTATAATTATTATTTATTGATATTTATTTATATTATGATTTTTGGTGATTTTTAATAGTATAACCTTGGAGATTGGTTGACCTAGAGCCTAGCCATGTGATTAGGGTACTTTGTTTATCTTTTCTAGTTTGAAGGTATTTTTGACATTTTTGGGGTTATTTGAATTTATTTGAATTTATGGGAATTTTTAGAAATTATTTTGGAATTGTTTGAATGAGGGTTGACTAGGTTGACTAGCTTTGACTTGGTAGGCTAACCTAGAAGCTAACCCTAGTTGCGTTTGGACTTGGTTTGGTCATGTAACCCTAGTTAGACTAGAGTTAACCTATGGTTTAGTCATTTAAACCCAAGTTAGAATAGAAGACATTTAGACACAAGTCATGACTTCTGATTTGAACCATTGATTAATGACTAAGCCCAATCCTTTAGCCCCAACATAACCCTAATCCATTAGTGGCCAGCCAACACTAGCCTTGGGAATCCCCCTATAAATAATCTCCTCCATTAGGGCTAGCCTCCTTAGAATTTCTCAAGTTTTGGAAGAGGTGAGCCTCCATCTTCATAAATCCATAGTAATTCTATTTTATCTCCTTTTTCCCTCCAATCAATTGCAATAGATCCTAATTTTAGTTTTCTTGCTGTTTGTGGTGTTCAACCTCAGCTTTGGGGCAATTTGGAGAAGTTTGTTAGCAAGAGGAACCCCCCCCCATTTGAGGCTTTTCTTGCATTTTGAGTACTGATTAGGGGCTGTTACATGGAATCATAACATAACCTGGTTGGATCTTTGTGTACTGATTGGGGGTACGGGAGAGTAGAAATAGACATGTAAATACAATCTAAGTAGTGTAGCATCAGAATCTTTCCATAGTGTAGCATCAGAATCTCCTATGCCATTTACATGTCTATATTATACTATGACTCACTAGCCACTGTCAGTTCTTTACTTATAGTAGATATGTCTATTACAGTTCACTCTCTCTGTTTATATATTGTATTTCTTCAGTATCTATATCTTACTTTACTGCATGATTATATTTTCTAACCTGCTATGAACTGTTGAGATGTATTGTGCTCGCTCCTGTCCTGACTGGACCTGTTGAAAATATTTCAGAGGACGAGGAGGATGCCTGTGTGGATACCTTCTGCAGGACAGCTCTAGCTGACGACTTTACCCTACTGCCTAGACTAGCTTAGTTAGGCTTTATCTTACTTATGTTGTCTTCAGACTAGTAGTTGGACTTTATTTCTGTCCTTAAGATCTGGGTTGTATATTCTTTCATATTTAGTAGCTGAGACCTTGTACTCTGGATATCTGCTGAGATGTTATCTTGGACTATTTTATCATCTGTATTTTCTTGAGTTCTATATCATATCGTGCTTCTTCTTCCTTAGTTGTGATTGAGTTTACTTCTATCATGTCACCCCCATTCGGGGAGTATAAACTGCTTAGTATATTATTGTTAGATGTTGTGACCTAGGACAGCGTTCTACCGCCACTGCGGCGTATGTTGGGCGTTGTTACGTTCCCGTACCCTCACAGTTGGTGCGGATCGTGACACGTTTTTAGTGGTAGCCCATGCATGTCGAGTTTATGTAGTGGTATTCGAACTAGAGTATCACTATGGCCTGCAGTAGGATTAGGATATATATTTTGAAGGTACTCAATCACAGTTAGGATTCCTTGAGAGATTCCTGGGATGACCCTTGAGAATCTTATTTAAACTTCAAGTTGAAATCCTTTCCCTTGTTTTGTTGCTCTCACTCCTTGATTATTGAATTTGATTTTGTTGGATCGTTGTTGATTTTGATTTTCCTATCGAGATAAATTTTTAAGGCCTGAGTTACGATATTTTCTGATAACACATATTGACGGAAATACAGGGCTGGTGAAACGTCTACTTGATTATGGAACCTGTAGTTTATCGCAGCCATATTAGCTGGCGTGGCGGAAACATAGAGACCTAGCTTCGGATATACGTATCTTGGTTATGAGATTTGGAATTTCTTGCAGCTATACTAGTCGGCATAGCGAGATTTCCAGACGACATGGTTGTAGAGGTACATGCCCCAGTTATGGAATCTATCGTTTATTCGTAGCCTTGCTTACTGGCATGGCGAGGACTCTGAGTAACATGATTTTGGACAGACGCATATGATTATCAGATTGTATCTTGAGAAGGTTTTTAACATATCATCTCTATCGTACCATTCTGTTGTATAAATTGTACCCCATCATCAAATAACTTAGGAGTAGGAGTATGAGTAGGAGTAGCTTAGCTGTTATTATAAATCTAGTGTAAATTCTTGCTATAATATTTTTTTTAATATAATGAATCAATGATCTTGCTAGACCTTGACTTAGATTTGATATTGTAACCCTGGTTTCAAAATGGTTCCTTCTTTTAAATAGATAAGCAAAACAGATTTTATCATTATTTTCTTCTTGCCATTATTTCTAGTATTACTTTAAAATATATATATATATATATATATATATATATATATATATATATATATATATATATATATATATATATATAGTGGACACACATGCTTGCCTGACACGTATGCATGCTATACTTGATCACCAACCTATCTAAATACATATTAATATGTTGTTGATGTTTAAATTGTCAAAACTCCAATATTTTTAGTTTTCTGCTTTTCAAGTTTAAATTCGTAATACAAATATAAATTTCATGTTATTAGTTATGTTTACATCACTGCACATGTATGTTATACATAGGATTTCAATTCAAAAAAATTGGTTGAGATTGGTTGAGTTTTGTGTTAAGTTTGTCAAACCTGAGACTGTGTCCATATTAACCCTTTCAGTCTGAATTCTAAGTGATTAGTCAATATGCAGTTTTCTTTAATAGTAATGTTTGAGCCGTATACCTGGTTGTGTGTAGGTGTATAATGTTAGGTTTCATACTCTTACATGTTAGGTTGTAGTAAACATTGAGATAGTTTTTTTTTTGATGTTCGAATTTCTCCAAAATTTTGAAAACTGAATACATGTTAACATTTTTTTATTTATTGCTTACAAATGTGTAGTTCAATTTCAGATTTAATATGTAATGTTGAGCTAAACTGAATGATTGAGCCCTTCATTTTAAGTTTTAACCCATGTACACTTGACACTCTACACTAACGTTCGCAACTGCCATGAAAATCTAACCCTTCATCTCTATGTTATGTTCATATAGCTATATAGATATATATATATATATATATAGTATTGTATACATGTTATAATGTGTATAGATGCAATTAAATCTCTACCTCTCTATACATATAGGTATACTTATATATATAGTTAGCTATGCATGTTATGAGTAAATAGCTTGTGCCTTGTAGACTGCTTAACCAATATGCCATGAATAGTGTAACTTGATAGATATAGTTGAGACACAAATCCTCCTATACACTTTCATGTATATTTCACACAAACCACATAACCCTTACATAATGCTAGCTTTTTCCTTTTTAACACATTCTCTATATATATTGTGATTTGGATTTCAATGTTATTGACTTTCGTTCCTTAAACTCTTGGTTCTGATTTTCTTAAATAGTACCCCTTTATAGATGATTAGTAGTTAAGTTATTTTATTTTTATAATTACCAGTTTTCAGATAGGATAGTAGACTGTCTTACAGCCTTAATGATTGTTGTGTTTCTATCTTTTCCAGTATGGCACCCATGACCCGAGCCCGTCGCCTAAGAGCAGCTGCAGCTACTGAGAGTGTGCCTCCACCGCCTACGGTTCAGGAGGTAGTGATCCCTCTATCTGATCAGGGGGTGGTGGCACCTCCTGCCATTGAGGAGATGGTGGTAGCCTCGCCAGAGAGTCTTCCTTCATCTCATGTCGTTCATGAGAGAGCTGTAGATTTGCCTGAGACCGAGAGCCCTTCCCTACCCTTTGTACTCCATACTGTACCACCCAGAGGTTTGTTACTTGACGCAGCCCAGGTGTTTGGATTTTTCCAAAAAAGGTTGATGGTGTCACAGAGAGTTCATGAGGAGGCCATGAGGGAGCAAATCCAGAGGTTGCTACGTCTGCGGGACTCTGTGCTTCCAGAAGGAGAGCCTAGCTCCAAGAGGGCTAGGAGCAGTACCCAGTCCTACCCAAAGTTTGAGGAGTACCCATATATCCAGCCTATATCATCATACCCAGCCCAGTCTCCTGTCCAGCAGAGGCCAGCTGAGCCAGAGCCTATCTGTGCCTACTGTAAGAAGTCTGGAAACAAGTGAAACAACTGTAGAAAGAGACCAGGATTGTGCCTATTCTGTGGTTTAGCTGCACACTGGGTGCAGCACTGACCTGAGATACCTGCCCCAACCAGGGCCCTGCTTCTAGGAGGGAGTTCTAGTTCTCAGACCTAGCTGGAGGTGAGTTTTGACCTAACCTTAGCATCCCTTTTTGTGAATATTTGATTCCTCCCTTGCTTGTATGTTTTGATACCTTGTGATTGCCTAGTACTGTAGCATGTTGGTGTAACTAGATGAGACCCCAGACTGATATTGCATGCCATGACCCTATAGGTTACACTTTCCAACTGTATGACTTAAATAGGTTTCTGAGACTATGTGTAGCTCCCCTTCCCGGAATTTTAGAATATTTTTTTATTTATTTATTTGATTTAAATGGTAATTTTAGATTTTTGTAAATAATTATTTAATTAATTATTACGGTAGATGACTTTAGCCATAGTGGAGTTTTGGAGTACAAGATGACAAGAAATCGTGGCACTGATAGTGCAGTGGCGTGCCTAGACTAGTGTATTAGCCATGCCAAGGAAGGCCGAGCCATAGTGATGTCCTAACTAGGAAAACCAGGCCAACTTGTGACTTAACCCTTACCGAAGATTTTATTTATTATTTAATTATATATTATTAAGGTTTATTGACTTGTGGAATACCCGGTTGTACCAAACCAGTCTGGACTGGGCCCGAATCAAAACCGAGCCTATGTAATCCTGTATTAAGGCCAAAGACGTCCATGTAGACGTACATATTGCATTTATTAATTTTGATATTCCAAATAGGCATTTCATAGATAAAGGATTTATTATATAATATATACTTTATTGCTTTTGAATCGATGTTCTATTTTGGAAATAGGCCAATTGTGCAGTTGGCAATATCTAGGACATACCAACAAATTTGGGTACATCCGGTATTGAATTACTGTATTCTGTTCTCCTACATTTCGTTAGTATTATCGTTAAGAATAATTGTCGTGTATAGATATATATATATAATTATTATTGATTTTTTCTAAGTCCGATAATAAATATATTTTTTATAGTCTGTGTATATATTGTCATCATAACTCTATACTAGGAAGATATATATTATGATTTTGGAAGAATTAAATCATATGTACATATATACGTATTTAATTATATAAGCGTACGAATATATATTCATAATTTCTTAAGGTATATACAAATATACGTGACATTTTATATAGGTGTAGATACATATAAATATAGGTGTATATGTATGTGTATAATAAATATTATATAGATGTGTATTTTTATGTATATATAAATATATTTTATAAAGGTGTATACGTGCATATAAATATATATAAGTGTATAATATATATAAATATATGTATGCATGTGTGTATATATATATAAATATATATATAAAAAAAATATATATATGTATATGTGCGTATATGGTTATATATAAATATATACATGTATTGTGTGTGTTTATATATATAAATACATACATATATATGAATAGAACTCTGTATACAAGTATGTGTGTGTATATATATATACAAAAAAAAAAAAATATATATATATATATATATATATATATATATACATATATATATATAAATGGCTTAAATAAAAGAATAGGAATAGAAACCAAAGGGCCAAGGCCGTAGCCGAGCCCAACATCTAATAATAAGCTGCTTTCCTCCCCTGTTAAAACCGAGCATTAGCAGAACTTCGTGAACCCGACAGCTACGAGCGAATAGAGTATCGAAACCCAAACCCTAGCAAAACCCTAAACGATCTACGCCGCCGATCCCCAGCCACTGGGCGACCTTCCCCACGCGCGCACGTGCCCCCGCGGCGGGCCGGCCGCCATCGACCAGCCAAACCACGGCCAGGCGCGAGAAACCCCCACGCGCGCGGCCTAAAACAGAGGAGTAGCAGCAGTAATCGAAGCCACGGGAGGGACTTGTCGGCTGGATTTCTCTCTCGACGTTTAATCGATTTTCAAATCGATTGCACCGGTATGTACCCAATATAACCACCTTTAATCTCCTCTGATTTTGTTCTATTAGAATCGCACGACAAATCCAGGAAATCGACCCAAAGTCGATCGAAAAACCCGTTCCAAAACAGAGCAAACGCAGTCCATTTGTCCATGTTCGGAGACCGATTACAATCGATCTAATACCATCTTAGGAATTCCACTTGAACACACTTTTAGATAACATGTAGGGCTTCACAACCCAACTCACAGGAGTTGATTTCATCGACTACGCGTCAAGAAATCGAATCCCAAAGTTTCCCAAAAATTTGTTTTCAAAACTAGAAAATCGCTCCACACGACGTGCGTCACTCCAATCCGGACGACGTGGTCGCGAACCGAAAGCATCGAAAGCTGCGTAACGGCTTCGTGGTCGTGTGGGCTTTGACGAAATTCAAATTGGTTGCGTGTGCGCGACGAATTTGATGCGTATCCGTCGAAATTCACCGTATCGTGTACTTTGTAAATTCTCTAATTACTTTGTGCACGCTCGTCAGATCGAGACAAAACTTACGCCAGCAGGACCGTATCATTTTTCTGGTCTTGTACGCCAAGTTTGGTCCAATTCTGAGACCGTTGATAAAATTACCGTTTTGCAGGCCCCACGGTCTCACTCAACGGGCGATTTTGTGCCCAGTCCGTCGGAATCCAACTTTGGACATATGGTTGGGTTCGTATCGGAAAACTGGATCCGTAAACATGTAGTTCGACGATTTTAGAGACCATTGACCCTGGCACGCTTTTCGGTGCAAAGCGGGTCCAACGACGAACATCGTTTTTGTCCAAAATTATCGTTTTGCCCCTGTGTCCAGAATTGGACTTAAGGACAGGCAATCCTAACTAATTTGACTATTCTGAGAATGATGGTACTGTTTATTTCAGTATCTGGAGACTTATGCATGTGTTGGTTGATTGTGGCTCATTGAGTGGTATAGTGTTATTGGTTTCTCCTGCTAAGGACCTCAGGCAAGTGCACTTTCTGATTGCTTTCCGATTCATAGTAGTCTTTTCATTTTATGTCTATACATATATCTTGCTGTTTGTTGACACGCTCGTCACACGGAGTAGTCGGGAGGGGAAATATCTTAGTAGGCATGTGGACTATCCAGAAATATCTCATTATGTCTAATCTTGAAAGCTAGCCGCTGCGCACGACACGTGCAGTGTGCCTTATTTACCCCCTAACCGTCCACATGTTGAAACGAATATTTCACACCACCTAGATATATGTCTTTTATTAGTTTTTTCTTATTTTCTTCTCTATCGTGCTATGTCATCAGTTATTTACCAGTTTTGATATATCATATGTTATTTTCATGTCTTGTTAATTCTATTGTGTTTTGCATTGTCGTCGGTTTGTGTACTTGTTCCAATCCTGACTGGATAACCAATATTTTTCAGGTTTAGCCGCTATCACTCTTAGCACTGGGGAAGACTTGGGTATGCTGAAGACGACCTAGAAATAGAAAGCTATGTATCATTTTTATTAATTGTAAAACTTGTATTTTCCTTTAATGTTAAAATATTATAAATGTTGTAATAAATGTAGAAATGTGAATAAGCATCAAATGTTATTTTTTAGCATTTATTTCTTACGGGCTTGACAGCGTTCTACCGCTGACTCTGCGGCGTAGGCTGGCTTGGACACGTCTCGTATCCGAAAAAGCGGGTGTGGGTCGTGACAAGTTTTTGTGGTGGCCCATGCAGGTCCGTTTTCGTAAGATATTGCGAACTCGTGATGGTACGTTAGTCGTACTATTGCGAGCCTGCGACCAGGAAATGCTCATTCACAAACTAGGATTTAAATGATCTAAGAGAATGACCAGGAATAGGAGTCCCTCATTAAATTGAACGTTGGGTAGCTAAGGTTATTAGATAGGCCATGCAATTCAGATCGCTTGCTAGATCTCTATAGACACACTATTACTTTTGATATGACAATGTGATCCGATGTGGATATACCATTCACTTGGTAAGTTAGGCTTACCTATATTTAAGGCTTTGATCTTGATAACCAGTTCAATTTTCTTTTACTCTATTTTAGATATAAATTTTATCTCACGATTTAGAATTGTCTATTTTAAATTCTCTTTTGCTGTAAGAATTTAGTTTATAATTGCTGATTCTACAATTCGGGTACGAATCTCAAGGTAGATTGCTTTGAGATTTTCCCTCAACCATAGAAATGCATATGAGATAAATACTAGTATGTTTGTATCTCTTTTGTCTTTAGTTATTTCCTCCATATTAACTCTTTTATTTTAAGTGTTGTGACTGATAGGACAGTACCTATGCTTTTATTTTAGTCAACCTGTTTGAATCTCTAGAGGCTCATGAATTTTTATGGTTAAAGGAATATTAGTTAACCCATAAATTTTAGACAGCAGCGCACTGTCGTCAATTATTTGAGAGTGGAGAATGTGGGTTCACTGCAGCCAGCAGCGCACTGGTGAGGCACAACCCATAGAATTGAAATCCTTTCAAAGAAATGTAGTTTATGGACTATTGCTAAAACTAGGTTCTCGTTGACCTCTTTAGATCTTAGATACCCTTGTGTCAATATAGGGTAGAGCACCTGATAGCTTATCACACCTGAATCAAGGAACCAAGGGTTTGTCACAGCCAGAGTATACAGGCGAGGCATCATTCTCGGTGAAACGATTTCAGACGTGATTACAAGTTTAGGATACTATAGAGGATAGGAAGACGCCCGGTGTGACCCATTAGTCGACCAAGGCCTTGTAAATAGAAGATAATAGGTTGACTGTATAGGCAAGAACACCAGGTAAGGATTTGATACTCTCAAACCTCGAACCAATTGTGCCTCATTTCAAAAATCTCGCATACTTATATTTTTGACTCTCTTGACCAATGCTGCTATTACAGCCTACTTTTTGCAAGCTTACCCTTTTATCGAGCTTGATTCAAGACATATGTTTATTGGGGACGCCCACTAACATATTGTCTAATCAGAATCATTGTATTATGGTCTGATCAACCATGATGCAATTGGTTCACTTTTTATCTAATTACCCTACACAGATTGAGATGTAGATGCCTCTAGGATCTCATCCGCGACTGCTTTGACAATTTTTCTTGAATTATACATTCGCCTTTGAATCACGTAATTGTATTCAGTGACATATCTCTTGAACTCTTTATTGTTTTGTCTTTCACCGATTAGAAAGACGAAAGCTCGTAATTGGTAGATAGATACATAGTATCTCCATGACTACGATAGTCGTATATGCAAGTGTAGCTACCATCGGCCAGCCTTGTGACAGGAACTTTGCCACCATATCCTAGCCTCTAAGGTGGGTAGACTGTAAGCCTTCTAAAATTTTGGGATATACGAGGATTACCGATTGATTAGAATAATTTTCCTCTAGGATGATAATTAGAGCCCCATGGACTCCCACTTTCCATTTAGATCATTTCGTGTCCCCGGCCATGTCATTAATATTCGGAGCACGAGGCCAGTTGTTATCTTCCAACAAACTTTACATGCAAGATCTAGACGAGTCCACCTTCATCTAGGTATATCATGTCCCACTCAACCCATCCCCTTGTACTCTATTTTTGTGCTACTTAGACACCAAAGTCACTGAAGGCACATTTTGAACTTTAGGGACCTAGCTAACCAACCTGATTAGAAACTAGCTCAATCCCCTGGGTAGAAACCTATTCTAGGATACCCTAATCTAGTAAGAGTAGTTTTATCATTAGGATATTGTCTAGTCCACATAGATTGAAACCCAATATTCCTCCGACCAACGACTGATATCTAAAATAGAGAACCCAGTAGGATCACAATATTCCTGGGCCAGGGCCGGCCTTGCCTAAAACCACTTTGGGAGTTGTTTGGTGAACATCCCAATAGTTTTGTCTACACGTGGCAACTTTTGAAAGGAATGGGGAACATCCTTACTAGTTTTGGTGGGTGAACACAAGCATACTCATCCATAAAATGGTCATAAGAAACCATATGATGTTTTCATAAAAGAAATGTAATGTCACGTGGACCAAGAGTATCCATAGAATGACAATATCATTAATGACAAGGACTTTTAACATTTTGTAAGTGGAAGAAAAAAATATCATAAGAAGGGGTGACTAATATGTCGAAATAATATAAATATTGAACCCTGAAAATCTTACTTAAAGCTCTGGAGTTTTGGTGGAGTTGTAATCTACAATTAAATCTCCTCTTACATATTTTAAGAATTAGAATAATATACTAGTGTTTGAATCAAATTTCAATCGATGAAAATCAACATTCAATCTACGAAGATGTATTTGAATAAGATAGACATTGAAATCTCAATACTAACAAAAATTCTAGGATCTTGGTGCAAGTGCAAAGGACTTCAACAAATTTAAATATAAATTGCTTTGTACAATTTACTAAATATAAGGGAGAGATTTGTATCTGATTTACTTTGTTACAATATTAGAGTTGGAGTTCTCTCCGCTAGATCAAAACTTCAAAATGGATTCGCGAGTGATAAACTTATATATTTATATATTATTATACATTCTTTCTTTAACTAGTTCTGTATTTGAAAAGAGAAAAATTAAGCAAATACATAATTATTCAGTAAGAATTGGTGGTTGAATATTGGATGGTATGGAATGGTGTATGATAAATCCGGCTCATACAATAATTTTTCCACATGCACATAACAATACAAAGAGTGATTGAGAACTTAGGATTAATGTATGTGTATGTCCTTTCTTGTGTACCAAAGCACGATGCTCTAATAACCAGCCAGTCATCAACCAGAAGAGGAGGTTCATTAGAGACGAAGGAAAGAATGGAAAGGAACAGTGTGCTTGTGCGTCCATCTCCAAGCTGTGGCGCCCACATCTCCCCACTCACCACCAACCATACTAGTGGCAGCCTTCTGTCGGCTGATGGTTGGGCCCATGCGGGACCAATTCAAGATGCCCATGGCTCTTCTTCTTCTCCTGCGAGGCAAGCAAAGAATAATCCATGCATGCATGCAGGACCAGCCGTCCCGCGAGAGTAACGTGAGGGGTGGCTCCCACCCCAGAAGAATAGGATCAAACCGACCAAAATTTTAGACAGTTATCCAAATCCCCAGAAATATTCTCCCATATTCATTCTCGTGTTTATACAATTCGCCTAATCAAATTTATTAATTACGTAACGTGCGAGGAAAATATATACAGTGCTTGCTGCGTTTGCTTCGCTTTCACGAGAATGACAGCATCGCACACCAAACCAAACATGCCATGCTCGTGCTCTGGAACAAAACGAAAGAAGCCTGCGGGTTTGTTAGACAATGTTTGTACGAGAGGAGGGCAGTGCTTGGAAGTTGGACCAAGGTTTCGCTTCAGATTCAATCTTCTGCAGTGGAGGTTTGCAATCTTCGCCACTTGGACTAAAGTAAAAAAAATCTTCACACCGACTTTTATTCACAACAGAGTACCATCTGACTCCACAAAATACAGATCTGACGCAGATATTTTACGAATAAGGACAAGGTAATATAGGACACGAAGCTTGTATCTGCTAGGCGCTACCGAACTTGAGTCCAAGGACTTCGGTCTATACCTTATACTTGTCTAGGATTCATCTAGACATGTTTGGCAAGTTGCAACAGGGAACTGCAAGAAAAAAAGTGGAAATTTACTACAATTATGCTATTTGGCCCTCAAAATTTTTGGGTGGTATCACCTCCCATTATGTGGCATCTGACATGGCAAATGACATGACATCTGACATATCATTTTTAAACCAAAAAATTAATTGCCCAAAATTTTTTATTGATAATGTTAATGCTAATGCTAATTTTAATTTAATGTAATATTAATTTTAATGTTAATGTCAAAATTAATGTTAATGTTAATTAATGTTATTGTTAATATTCATGTTAATTTTATTAATACTAATTTAATATTAACTTTAATGTTAATGTTAATGAAATTTTAATTTAATGGTAATGTTAATATTAATGTTAATGTTAATTTTAATATTAATATTAATTTTATTATTAATGTTCATGTTAAGTTGATGTTAATATTAATTTTAGTATTAGTTTTAATGTTTAAGTTTGCCATGTCAATTGTCATGCATCAGCCATGTCATATGCCACATAATGGGAGATGGTATCACCCAAATTTTTTGAGAGCCAAATAGCATTTTTGAATTTACTAAGAAAACAAATACAAACAGCGACATAAGTTTCCGTCACAATATGACATTTCGTCGCTAATAACAGCAATGGATAAGCGACCAAATATTTATGTCGCTGTTTTATTTTCGTCACTAAGGTGTCGTTGTTTCGACCAACCATCGACTAACTTAGTAACGAAAATTTCAGAGGCAAAATAGCGATCTATAAATCCATCTCTACATTACCGACGCAATTAACGGGTGACTCTGATATATCAGATAGTAACATTATCCTAATAGCGACAAAAATAGTTAAACGATGATCCGTTGCTAGCCGTCGGTAGGTAATCGGTAGTCCATCGCTGACTACAATTTCTCAGTATATTTCGTCGTTGGTCGGTCATTAATCAATCGCTCATCCATCGTTGAACAGTCACATATCCGTTGCTATCTTGGATTTTTTTTTTCTGCATAATCAAATATTTTCTGCTACACACAACATGTAACACGATATATATATATATATATATATATATATATATATATATATATATATATATATATATATATATATATATATATTTTATATATATATATATATATATATATATATATATATATATATATATATATATATATATATATATGAAAACAAATTATCCATTTTTCAATCAACACACACACACACACACACACACACACACATATATATATATATATATATATATATATATATATATATATATATATATATATATATATATATATATATATATATATATATATATATATGTGTGTGAAAACAAATTATCCATTTTTCAATCAACACATAATGTCCACACACAATATCCAAACATAATTTCTAACAATTTATCTACACACAGCATCCAAATATAATATCCAAATAACCCAATCAACATCCATATCCATATCAACATCCATATATCAATCAACCACTGCCAAAATAAGTCATATTGGCGACGAGATTAGCGACGTCAGTAAAAAAAAATGTCACTAATTATGTTGTATTTAGCGACAAACCAAAAATACGTCACTGAACAACACTATCAGCGACTGTCGGCAAAAGTTAGAGACATATGTTATTATTTGGAAAGCAAACGTCGTGGCTTAGTCAGAGAACGTCGCTGTTTTTTTTAAAACAACGACATTTGGCGACTCCTTACATATATGTCGCCAGTATATTAGAAAACATCGACGTTTAGCGACGTCCTTTGCAGACGTCACTAGACTATTTCATATAGGGTTTGCCGGCCGATCGACTTTTTATTTTCTCTCTCCCAAAATTTTCAATTCCGCGCCTCCCAAAAATTTCTCTCCTCCTCCCCCTTTTGTCTCCAGCGACTCCCTCCCCCCGGTGATCCTCTGCCTCCGACGCCACTCTCGACTCTGGCAGCCCCCTCCCCCCGGCGACCTGTAACCACCACTTTTCTAAAATGAGGGTAATTTTAAACTTTTGTAAAAATCTATCGTTTAATATTAAATAATAATTTATAGTGAATTTTAATTAATTTAAAATTATTTAAATTAGTGTATTATGATTTTGACCTTAGAACTGTTCAGCCTAGTGACTAACCATGACCTTGGAGACCTAACCCACGTGATTAGTTTAGCTAATTACCACTTTTTAGGCTAAGGGTATTTTGGTCATTTTGTGACTTTTGAATTATTTAGGATTTTGATTAATTGGTAAATTTTAGATTATTTTAATAATATTTAAATTGATGTATTGTGATTTTGGTCATCTTTCATATTTTAATATTTTAGGAATTTTTATATTTTAATATTGATTTTACGGGATTTGTTTAGTCTGGTTTGAGTTTCATTTCGTTCCGACTTGTGTTAGTGACCCGGGTAGCATAGACTCTAGACGGGATCCCAAGATTAGTTAGTCATGACCCACAAACCCCACTAATTAAGTTAGTGAGTTTACACTAATTCTACTTGCTTAGAATGTTTAAATTAGAGACTTAAACTTGACCTTTTTGACCACAAACCTTGTCATGACTTAAGTTGCCAAAAGGAGACTTGTAGGGACATCTTGGACATTTCATATAGGCCCATTAGGGCATGTATGACCAGCCACCTATAGGGGGAGAGGTGTCCCTCTCTTTCATTTCACACTTGCCTCTCTTTTTTCCCAAATTTGTTCTTCCCCAAACTTGAGAGCTTCCCTCTTGATTTTGATCTCCAAATTCCTCCATTCTTCATCCAATCTTCCATCATTTCTTCTCATTCAACCAAGAGGAAGATGCTAGCAAGGATTGGAAGCAAGGAGTAAGGAAGGGTGTCCATTTTGGAGGAACTTTCGTATCGGAACCATGTCCTTTGAGTGTATCATTGGGATCCCACTTCCAATAGGTATAACCATCTCTCTATTTCAATTTTCCTTGCATTTTAGTTAGATTTGAATCCATAGGATCCACCCCCATGCATGTACAACCATTAGATTTTAATTTGAGGCTCTTTGGAGTCCTCTTTAGAAAGTTTGAATAGGTTTGGTGTCCTACTTGTGGAGTTTCCAATATAGGACATCCTATGTGTTTGTGTTTATGCAAATAGGCTATTTTGTGGTTTAATTTTAGTTTTAGGATGGTTAGAGAGTGGATTGATCTTAGTTAGGATGGTTAGAATAAGTTCTATTTAGATAGCTATGTTGGTATCCAAGTTTCCTGGCCTATATGTGTTTCTTTTGTCCAAAATAACCCAAATTCGTCATAATTTTTATCCACGTTTTTAGTACCCAGAGCAACTTAGAAATACCATAACTCCTAGCTCAAGACTTCGATTAATCTCCCATTTTTTTTAAAAGAAGCGTATCAAAGTTAGCTTTCCAAATATATATTTTAATATGCCAAATTTGTTTTAGAAGTTTCTATAAAACTGTTTGAGAGTCAGTTGTCTGAAAGATGAACGCATTTCGGTGTTTTCGGGAGCTTCCGGACACGAAAATGCGATCCGTTTGAAGTTTCGGAAAGCTAACACGAAGAGCTACAACATACTTTAATCCTAAAATTTAGTGAAGGCCCAATTGGTACAGTATTGGTTTTAAGTAAAAGAGTGACTATACGATATAGACATTTTGTGTAACCTATGAGCCTAGTATGCATATCATGTGAATGTAGGTATCATTGGTTGTCAAAAATATGTATAATATAGTACATATATGTATATATATATTATTGTTATGTAATATATGTTAGTATAGTGTGTGTGTGTTTGAATGAGATAAGGATGTGTGTGGTAAGTGGAAAGAAGTTAGATTGATAGAGGATATGTGCTAGTGTGTTTGATGTTGTATAGATGGTAGTGTAGTGTGTGTGTGTTGTGAAGGTGAGAGAGTTGGGAGGATCATGCCATCCTATTTTACTTAAGGCTAGTGTGGTTTGTTGAGTGATTTGTGTTTTGGTTGAGTGGTAGTGTGTTTATATATAGATGTGTGACTACTAAAATACAGCAAATTGGCGACGGAGGATTAGCGACGGATCGTATCCGTCGGCCATTGCGACGGCCTCGCGACTACCTTGGTACTGGCTACCGTCAGAAAGTAATGAAATTTTTTTAGTTTCTTGCGTTCAGTCGCACGTCCGTCGCTAATTTGACGAAGCTTTAGCGACGGATTCGTGTCCGTCGCTAATATGTCGCACATTATGGCGACAAAATCTGAAATAAATGGCATGCTAAATTAGGTTCTATGTGGCGACGGACGTTCCGTCAGTAATCTAGTAGGTATTTAGCGGCTACCTACCGACGGATATATCCGTTGCTAATCCGTCGCTAAATACTATAACCTAACTTAAATTGAACCGACGGGAGAGGGAGGAAATTTTTTATTCCCCCCAAAAAACTCTTTCTTCCCCCCCTCTTTTTCTCTCTCTCTCTCTCTCTCTCTCTCTCTCTCTCTCTTCGGCGAGCTAGCGGGTACCCTATTTTTCGGCGAAGCTCTCTCCAACGGGATATCGCTCTCTCAGGTATGCTCTCTCTCTCTCTCTCCCTCTCTCTATTTCTCTCTCTCTCTCTATGTTTAGGGTTTCGGGTTGGTGGGGGGATGGGTCGGCTATCGCTCGGGCCGACGGGGTGGAGGTGAGGGAGTGGGGCGGGGGGGGGGAGGTTGTTGAGGGCGGGATGCAGGGTAGGGTTTAGGGTTTCGGGGCAGGGGTAGGGTTTCAGGTGGGGGATGGTGGGCCGGCTGTCGCGGGGGCCGACGGTGATGGGGGGAATATATATATATATATATATATATATATATATATATATATATATATATATATATATATATATATATATAGCCCTCTCTAACTGTAGGTATGTCTCATTACCTACATTAGCTCCCAACCTCTCACACACACACACCATGATATGAACAGCGACCAATTGGCTACTGCTCTGCTACAGGCCAAATTGGCCAAAACCAAAAGCTCTCAAGAGCACTCATATAAATATAAATCTAGTGGCCAACACATTCTAGGCAAACACACACACACCCCATGATATGAACAGCGGCCAATTGGCTACTACTCTGCTACAGGCCAAATTGGCTAAAACTAAAAGCTCTCAAGAGCACTCATACAAATATAAACCTAGTGGCCAACACATTCTAGGCAAGCACACGCGCACACCATGATATGAACAGTATCCAATTGGCTACTGCTCTGCTACAGGCCAAATTGGCCAAAACCAAAAGCTCTCAAGAGCACTCATACTAATATAAACCCAGTGGCCAACACATTCTAGGCAAACACACACACACACACCATGATATGAACAGCGTCCAATTGGCTACTGCTCTGCTACAAGCCAAATTGGCCAAAACCAAAAGCTCTCAAGAGCACTCATACTAATATAAACCCAGTGGCCAACACATTCTGGGCAAACACACACACACACCATGATATGAACAGCGACCAATTGGCTACTGCTCTGCTACAGGCCAAATTGGCCAAAACCAAAAGCTCTCAAGAGCACTCATACTAATATAAACCCAGTGGCCAACACATTCTAGGCAAACCCAAGCCATGGCCAAGTGCTGCTAGTGCAACTTCTGCTACTACTACTAAGCAACCTATGCTGCAATACAAATTTAGCCTGCCACTAGAGGGCCAAACCTCCCTCGCTGCAGTGCAGTGCTTGCACTGCCTACAACACCCTTTCTGGTCCTAATAGGACCTGACCAAGAGGCCCTACCACGAGGTTAGCAAGGTGATGCCTGCCTACTGTAGGTCAATTACCACACTTACTTGCCACTGGGTGGCTCAACAGGGGTGAATCCCCTGTCCCTAATTCCTGTAGTGGTGGCCAAGCCACCTGCAGTACACCCAAGGCTCAAGGACCATGCCCTCTTACTCGAACGCAGGCCATTGGCCAAGTCCTGGTTATCCTTGCATAAATGCAACAGCCTAAAGGCCCTTACCTAAACCTTATCTGCAGTAGGGAGTACCTCCTTTCAATTGAACACTGGGTTCCCTCTAAACACACTTAGACACTCCTCTAACCTACTGATACAAGGACACTCACTGACACTTGACAGTACGCCCACTGTCCCCAATACTAACTCAGAACAGTTAACTTACCTAAATACTGATACATTCACTATGGTTCACACATTTTTCACTCTCACTGATCAGTCACAGGAAACGAAGTTTCCTGAACACTCAAAGATACTAACTGACACTCTAACACAACTCTCATATAATTGATCACTAACTCTGATACTTGGATTACTGACCTCTCTAACTCATGTATTCTAATTGCTAATAAAATACTAACTCATAATACACTCTCATTTTACTGATCCAAAGACACCAACACAAGACACTCATACAACTGAACACTCAAAACAGTACCTATGTCCTCACTGATTGTAGGACTGACACCAACTAATATCCCTTCTCTTCATGACAGCAGCCCCATTCTCTCTTCATTTCTCTATTTTCGAATAGCTCACCCAAATACAAAGGGACTCACTCATAAAACGCTCACACTCTTAACACACACACTCTCATCCTCTGAACACTCACCTTACTAATTGATACCTTATACTTAGACACACACAAATCTAATACATTGATACATACTCATGTATCCTAACTGATTTCACTGATACAGTGACTTACCTGACTGATGCAGTCCTATGGCCAAGTAACTAAAGCCAATGCCAAGGCCATGTGCCAAGGCACTCCCCACATGCCCTGCACTCCTTACTGCCTGGCCTAATTTGCCATTGCTGTGGCCAATATGCAAATGTAGTAGCTTGCATTACCTGCACTAGCCTGAAGCCAACCCCGAGCTACTTGCATTTGCCTACAATCAAGGCCTAAGGCCTAAGCCAAAAATTCCCCGTCTTCCTACTCAGTTCTGATCTCAGAACTAAACCCTCTCTGAATACTGACTTGGCCACACTCTAAGACACACTCTCAGAACTTAATGTCAATTAGACACTAACCCAAAGACCCTCACTGGTTCATTGATGCACATTTATTTTAACACCTACAAACACACTAAACCTTAGTTAGCTTGCTTCTGTCTTTTATCTGCTTTCAAAAATATACTCAAACGACATGATGGTTCCTTTAGTTAGCTTGCTTATGTTACAATTATATTATTTGTGAATATTGATCTTACTAGATGGCACCCATGACCCGAGAAGCGGCACATCGTTTGAGGGAAATACTGAATGCTGAGGTGGCTCCTCCTACTGTTAAGGAGGAAGTGGCACCGGTAGCTAGTGAGACCGGGAGTTCTATTCATCCAGCACCGGTAGCTAGTGAGACCGTAAGTTCTATTCATACAGCACTTGCAAGGGACTACATCTCTCCTAACGCCGTCGATCCCACTTATTCGAGGTGGTTGCGTGATCGTATCACTGAGCGTTTGCGTGAGCTGCGTAGTTCTCATTAGCTAGGACTCACTTATTTGTATTAGACTATTTGTATTGGGTTGTTTTTGTATTAGACTATTTGTATTAGAATATATATATGAATTAGTACTGTGTCAATCTCTGGATTGTATTTGACTACGACATGGTGATCAGGACATAATTCCTGTAGCCATTCGACTGGCGAGGCAAAAACTATGTAGCTGTAGATGAAGTTGACTGTCCTTCGACCCTCATCCCTCGGCAATGATGATACGACAATCAACCGGAGAGGATACTCTGAGAGATCCATCTGAGTATGACGTATACTCTGAGAGATCACCTTTACAAGAATGATATCAGTAGTGGGATTGAGTATTGGAGGAGAAATTATCAGAGTATACGTCCTACTCAGATGGGTCTCTCACCATTACTATTTTTTTCTGACAGCATGGTGGATGTGCTCCGTCAACAGATTCTTGCTCTGAGCCAAAACTTTGTCCCGAAGCTCAAATGGACATCCTTCGTGTAGAGCTCGAGCGAGAGGTTCCTGACAGCATGGTGGTCTCATTTGTCAAAGGATTCTTGCTCGTCCCATAATTGGTTGTGGGACGAGCAAGAATCCTTTGACAAAGGAGACCACCATGCTGTCAGAAACCTCTCGCTCGAGCTCTACACGAAGGATGTCCACTTGAGCTCCGGGACAAAGTTTTGGCTCGAAATAAGAATATGTTGACGGAGCACATGCACCATGCTGTCAAAAAAATAGTAACGGTGAGAGACCCATCTGAGTAGGATGTATAATCTGATAGTATCTCCTCCAACACCCAATCCCACTACTGAAATTATTCTTGTAAAGGTGATCTCTCAGAGTATACGTCTTACTCAGATGGATCTCTCAGAGTATCCTCTCCGATTGGGTTGTGTTCTGAGCCATCCGTTCTAACACTTAAAACACATATGAATTAGAACTGTGTGTCAATCTTTATTTTTGTATTTTCGACGAACCCAGGGATTGGATTATGTATTTTGTATTTTGGATTCTGTATTTTGGCTCCAGCTCCATTTGTATTAATCTACGGTACGATATGGTGATCAGGACATAGTCCCTGCAGCCATTCAACTGGCGAGGCAGAAACTATGTAGCCGTAGATAAAGTTGACTGTCCTCCGACCCTCATCCCTCGGCAATGATGATACGACAACCTATCACTATATCTTATATAGTAGTAGATGATGTTTTAGTATTACATTATGTGAGTTCATCTTAATTCTGTTACATTCTTCAGATACTAGATACTAGATTCGATAAGAACGTATACTACACCATATGTACAGAACATAGATGATTCACACTAATGTATGCTAGAATGAATTTTGGGTTGTGTTCTGAGCCATCCGTTCTCACACTTAAAACACATGAATTAGAACTGTGTGTCAATCTTTGTTTTTGTATTTTCGGCGAACCCAGGGATTGGATTCTTTATTTTGCATTTTAGATTCTGTATTTTGGCTCCAGCTCCAGCTCCATTTGCATTAATCTACGGTACGACATGGTGATCAGGACATAGTCTCTGCAGCCATTCGACTGGCGAGGCAGAAACTTTGTAGCCATAGATAAAGTTGACTGTCCTCCGACCCTCATCCCTCGGCAATGATGATACGACAACCTATCACTATATCTTATATAGTAGTAGATGATATTTTAGTATTACATTATGTGAGTTCATCTTGATTCTGTTACATTCTTCAGATACTAGATACTAGATTCAATAAGAACGTATACTACACCATATGTACAGAACATAGATGATTCATACTAATGTATGCTAGAATAAATTTTGGGTTGTGTTCTGAGCCATCCATTCTCACACTTAAAACACATATGAATTAGAACTGTGTGTCAATCTTTGTTTTTGTATTTTCGGCGAACCCAGGGATTGGATTCTGTATTTTGTATTTTGGATTCTGTATTTTGGCTATGTATGTTGGGATAGTGTGTTGGATATTTTTTGTGTATGTTGTGATATATTGGATGTTTAGAGATATTATGTTGGCAATATAGATTTTGTTGGATATATTAGATGTCGGATATGTTATATTTGTGTATGATGGATGCTGAATATGTTATATTACAGGGAATAGTCTCTTTTTTGCAATTTTTTTCAAAAATATTTCAGTTAGCGACGGATTACCGACGGGTTGCCGACGGACTGTTGCAGGTATCAACGGATTACCGACGGGTTACCGACTGACTTTTACAGGTAGCGACGGTTTTCTGACGGATAGTCCGTCGGCCAGTTTCTGGAAAATTTTTGCGACGGAATGGCGACGGACGTTCCGTCGCTCATATTCTGGAAATATGGAAGATTTCCAGAAGGGTGGCGACGTATTATCCGTCGCTCTTCCGCCGCTAATCCATCGAGGTTAGCGACGCTTTGAGCAAAAGATATTGCATATCAGAAACCCTCGGATACACTGTTAGCGACGATTTAGCGACAAATTGTCCGTCGCTAATTTTATGAATATATTAAAAATTTAAACTGTCGTAGTTAACGGGAAGCCGTCAGTTAGCCGTCGTTAAAAGTTTTTATTTTGCCAACGAAAATCCGTCGCTAATTAGTCGCAGAGCGACGGACAAGCGACGAGCTAGTTTTAGCGACGAGGTTATTCCCGACGGATTTTTTTTAGCCCGTATCCGTCGAAAATTCGTCGGTAATAGGAATTACCGACAAATTTTCGACGGATAGGGATGTCGCTAAAACCTTGTATTTTAGTAGTGGTGTGTTAGAAGAGAGGGGGTGGATTTGGTATATGTGTTTGTGTGTGTGTTAGTATTAGAGTGGAGAGGAATTTAAATATTGTATGTATGGATATGTTAGTATGTTAGTGGTTATGTTAGAATCTATGTAGATGTTAGAGATATCTTAGAAGTTAGATAGTGATATCTTGTATAAGTTAGATAATTAGTTGTGTTAGTCAATGTTATTGTTAGTTAGAGATAACATATGTTAGTTGGTTAGAGTTAGAGATGGATATATGTACATATATGTTATGGTTAGATATTAGTTAGTGGATGTTAGTTGTGTTAGGTTTCTAAGTTAGAATAGATGGTTAGAAGTTATATGTTAGAGTTGTTTAGTATCTTGTATTAGAGATAAGTTAGGATATAGAGTGATATCTTGAGATACCATAGTGGTATCTTAGGATATTTTGGATATTTGCCTATTACCTTAAGGTAATGTATTTACCTACAAGGTAAAGGGGACTTACCTACAAGGTAGAGGAGATTTACTTTATACTAAGGTATTAGCTACTAAGGTATTGACTATCTAATATTTCGGGTGGATGGTTAGAGGCTAGATATTTAGGGTATTAGTATTAGAGGTTAAGGTATTAGTGTGCAACTAAGGTATTGGGTTTACCTAGATAACTAAGGTAAGATATCCAAGTTATTGGTTAGCTAGTAACTTAGGATAGATATTCGATATCTAAGATTGGTATCTTGGTAGTTAAGGAATTTATACCTAGACTAAGGTATTGGGTTTACAACTAAGGTATTGGTATTAGGATATCAATAGGGCTAAGGTATATGGTATCTTGGGGTAAGATATAGGTTGGTATCTTACTAGTATCTAGTATCTACGTTAGTTGTCTTAGGATGTAGATAAGTGGGTATCCTAAGATACAAATCAGTATCTTAGAGGGTAAAAGTAGAATTTTGGGATAAAGTCTAAGATGGGGTTTTGATTGTTAAGATGGGGTTAGAAATATGTTGTCTTGGTAGGTAATGGTTAGATAATGGTAGTTTAGTCTAGTTTTGACCGTCATTGACCAAGAGTTGACTTTTTGACTAAAGTCAACTACGAGTCAACACTTTACCTAGAATTGACCCAAAACTAAACCAGAGTTGACCAGTTGACTGAAAGTCAACTGTTAGTCAACCTTTGCCTAGTTTGACCCAAGGTTGACCTAGAGTTGACTAGAGTTGACCAGTTGACCCTAAAGTCAACTGTAAGTCAATCTTTGACCCAAATTGACCTAGTATGACCTAGTTTAGCCTGATCTGACCTAGTTTGACCTAGTTTTAACTTAGACTTGCATATCATGACTAGATTAGCTTTTCTTTCATTATTAAACCCTGTTTTGACTTATGGTATCTCATCTTTAGGTGTGTGATTACTCTGAGCATCTGTTCACCTTATCAGCTCAGGACCACAGGCGAGTACATTCACTGATAGTTTTTATTGTCTTGATATTTGCTATATCCGATTCAGTTGTAGTATCTTACTTGATTCCTGACACGATGGTTCACAGACTACTATACGTCGGATCCTGCCATGAGATGTCCTGGATTACTTGGTATATTGGTACATTACTCGACTTGTTACCGGTACTTGTATAGACATAGACTTGGGAGTGGACTGGCCTCCTGCTCTTGAGTCCCGTATCATGACGTGTCATGTCCGGATCCAATATACTATTCGGGGGTGGGGAGTTATTAGTGGTGGTGTGATCAAATCCCTACTTGTTCTTCACACTTGTACTTGTTACTTGTTCATAGCTATACCTTCGCCTCATGACGGGTAAAGCCTGACCCTACTTGTTTATAGCTTTTCATGGTGGCCAGCCTGATCCTGCTCCGTTGTACACTTGTTCATAGCAGGTCAGATGGAAAGCCTGATCCTGATTCCTAAGCCGATCACATAATGCATTAATAATTCATGGAACATTTATATTTATTTTATTACATCATATATCCTACTCAGTTCTATATTCAGTACTTTCTTCACCATGTTATGATATTCAGTTCTCACATGTTCTACATGATCTTCTGCTAAACCTTGATTGGAGGCTAAGTTCTGTTCAGGAGAAAGGTTACAACCCCAGTCCTTGTTTGGTTTATGGGTTGTAGCTTGGCTTCTGAATAGCTCCCAAGCCATCCGATATTCTGTCTTGTATTTTATTATAATTGTTTCTTATAGAATTTGTCAATTCATATGGAACTGCTGTTAGTGTTTGTACTTGCTCATTTCCCTGACAGGATACTGTTGATATATGACAGATGATTCTGAGGCAGACTACTCGACCTACTAATGGGTCGACATAGATAAAGACTTAGTCCAGGACTGTGGCCTGATAGTTGAGCCACTAGACTTTGCACACCCGGACTAGTATAGCTTAGTTAGGTTTGCCTGGACTATGATCCAGCTAGTTCTTTCAGACTGTAGTTTTTATATTATATTTTGAGTCTCTGTGATGTGTTTATATCTCTGAGCTTGTGTTGGATCTTGAACTTTTTTTCCAGTTTTCCTTTCTATCATATTTCCATTTCGTGCTATCTATCCTAGTTTGTTCTTGTGATTGAGTTATGCCATATTATCCCTCCGTACGAAGATGACATGTACCCTTATATTTTGTCTAGTTATAGTATTTATAGACAACCTATACAGCGTTCTACCGTCGATTCTGCAACGTAGGCTGGAGGTAACCGCGTACTCGTGCCCCTACCTTGGGTGCGGGTCGTGACACATTTTTGTGGTGGTCCATGCAGGTCAGAGTCGCAACTAGTACAATTTCGTAGTGGTGCTAGACTTAGAGTGCTGCTACGAGCCTGCTGTTAGGATATAAGATTAGACAGTTTAGAGAGTTACTCAATCACAGTTAGGACTACCTGAGAAGATTCCTGGGATGATCCTTGAGAATCTCATTATAAACTATCTCGAAATTCGATTCCGACAGTTTCTGTCTACTTCTTTGTTCATCGTTGAATTTGATTCTTGGTATTCATTATTGACTTGATTTTCTACCAAGATAACATTATGGGCAAGGTTGCCTTAGTCATGGAATCTAGAGTCTTCCACAGCCATATTAGCAGGCATGGCGAAGACATAGGGTCTGATTTTGGATGTATTTCTCCGATTTTGGGAATTTAAGGTTTTTGCAGCCAAGCTAGCGGCAATGTAAAAATTTTAAATTCTATGATTCTAGAGGTATGTACCTTAGTTGCGGACTCTATGGATTATCGCAGTCATACTTACTGGTGTGACGAGGATTCTGGTAACATGGTTCTGGATAGACGAGTATGATTATTAAATTGTAGAATAGATACCATATAGATGGTGCCCTAGTATAATGGAGTGGAATATCAGTGTGGATATTACTTGAGTATCATGGATTAGATAGAGGGAGCTAGGCCACCTGTAGTGCAGCACCGTGCCCCGCACCATCAGAGGGATATACCCCAGAGGGGCAGGGCTTTTGTGCTGACAGTCGAGTAGACCGACACTACGGGTGACGGGTTAGCAGGTCTGTCTTTCCTGTTCTTTTTTCCATCTTGTTGTGTGATTCCATTAGTACATGTCAGGATGTTTTGTACTGTGATAGATAGTATAGTGACCCTAAACAAGACCGTGATATCACGACAAGTAGGACCACAATTTGCATATTTTAGATATAGTTTTCTTGATCTTGATTGTTGGGGATTTAACCTAGAAGGAGTACGACCATCTTAATTTTGAGGACAAAATTTTTCTAAGGAGGGTAGATTTATAACCACCACTTTTCTAAAATGAGGATAATTTTGAACTTTTGTAAAAATCTATCGTTTAATATTAAATAATGATTTATAGTTAATTTTAATTAATTTAAAATTATTTAAATTAGTGTATTATGATTTTGACCTTAGAACTGTTTAGCCTAGAGACTAACCATGACCTTGAAGGCCTAACCCATGTGATTAGTTTAGCTAATTACCACTTTTTAGGCTAAGGGTATTTTGGTCATTTTGTGACTTTTGAATTATTTAGGATTTTGATTAATTGGTGAATTTTAGATTATTTTAATAATATTTAAATTGATGTATTATGATTTTGGTCATTTTTTATATTTTAATATTTTAGGAATTTTTATATTTTAATATTGATTTTTCGGGATTTGTTTAGTCGGGTTTGAGTTTCGTTTCGTTCCGACTTGTGTTAGTGACCCGGGTAGCTTAGACTCTAGACGGGACCCCAAGATTAGTTAGTCATGGCACACAAACCCCACTAATTAAGTTAGTGAGTTTAGACTAATTCTACTTGCTTAGAATGGTTAAATTAGAGACTTAAACTTGACCTTTTTGACCACAAACCTTGTCATGACTTAAGTTGACCAAAAGGAGACTTGTAGGGGCATCTTGGACATTTCACATAGGACCATTAGGGCATCTATGACCAGCCACCTATAGGGGGAGAGGTGTCCCTCTCTTTCATTTCACACTTGCCTTTTTTTCCCCTAAATTTGTTCTTCCCCAAACTTGAGAGCTTCCCTCTTGATTTTGATCTCCAAATCCCTCCATTCTTCTTCCTATCTTCCATCATTTCTTCTCATTCAACCAAGGGAAAGGTGCTAGCAAGGATTGGGAGAAAGGAGTAAGGAAGGGTGACCATTTTGGAGGAGCTTTCGTGTCGGAACCGTGTCCTTTGAGTGTATCATTGGGATCCCACTTCCAATAGGTATAACCATCTCTCTATTTCAATTTTTCTTGCATTTTAGTTAGATTTGAATCTATAGGATCCACCTCCATGCATGTACAACCATTAAATTTTAATTTGAGGCTCTTTGGAGTCATCTTTAGGAAGTTTGAATAGGTTTGGTGTCCTACTTGTGGAGTTTCCAATATAGGACACCCCATGTGTTTGTGTTTATGTAAATAGGCTATTTTGTAGTTTAATTTCAGTTTTAGGATGGTTAGAGAGTAGATTGATCTTAGTTAGGATGGTTAGAATAAGTTTTATTTAGATAGCTTTGTTGGTATCCAAGTATCTTGGCCTACATGTGTTTCTTTTGTCCAAAACAACCCAAATTCGTCATAATTTTTATCCACGTTTTTAGTACCCAAAGCAACTTGGAAATGCCATAACTCCTAGCTCAAGACTCCGATTAATCTCTCTCTTTTTTAAAAGAAGCGTATCGAAGTTAGCTTTCCAAATATATATTTAAATAAGCCAAATTCATTCTAAAACTTTCTGTAAAACTGTTTGAGTGTTAGCTGTTCGAAAGATGAACGCGTTTCGGTGTTTTCGTGATTCCGGGAGCTTCCGGACACGAAAATACGATCCGTTTGAAGTTTCGGAAAGCTAACACGAAGAGCTACAACAAAATTTAATCCTAAAATTTAGTGAAGGCCCAATTGATATAGTATTGATTTTAAGTAAAAGAGTGACTATGCGACATGGGCATTTTGTGTAACCTATGAGCCTAATATGGATATCATGTGAATGTAGGTATCATTGGTTTTTAAAAATATGTATGATATAGTACATATATGTATACATATATTATTGTTATGTAATATATGTTAGTATAGTGTGTGTGTTTGAATGAGATAAGGATGTGTGTGGTTGGTGGAGAGAAGTAAGATTGATAGAGGATATGTGCTAGTGTGTTTGATGTTGTATAGATGGCAGTGTAGTATGTGCGTGTTGTGAAGGTAAGAGAGTTGGGAGGATCATGCCATCCTAATTGACTTGAGGTTAGTGTGGTTTGTTGAGTGATTTGTGTTTTGGTTGAGTGGTAGTGTGTTTGTATATAGATGTGTGTGGGTGTGTTAGAAGAGGGGGTAGATTTGGTATGTATGTTTGTGTGTGTGTTAGTATTGGAGTGGAGAGGAATTTAAATGTTATATGTATGGATATGTTAGTATGTTAGTGGTTATGTTAGAATCTATGTAGATGTTAGAGATATCTTAGAAGTTAGATAGTGATATCTTGTATAAGTTAGATAATTAGTTATGTTAGTCTATGTTATTGTTAGTTAGAGATGACATATGTTAGTTGGTTAGAGTTAGAGATGGATATATATACATATATGTTATGGTTAGATATTAGTTAGTGGATGTTAGTTGTGTTAGGTTTCTAAGTTAGAATAGATGGTTAGAAGTTATATGTTAGAGTTGGTTAGTATCTTGTATTAGAGATAAGTTAGGATATAGGGTGATATCTTGAGATACCATAGTGGTATCTTAGGATATTTTGGATATTTGCCTATTACCTTAAGGTAATGTATTTACCTACAAGGTAAAGGGGACTTACCTACAAGGTAGAGGAGATTTACTTTATACTAAGGTATTAGCTACTAAGGTATTGACTATCTAATATTTAGGGTGGATGGTTAGAGGCTAGATATTTAGGGTATTAGTATTAGAGGTTAAGGTATTAGTGTGCAACTAAGGTATTGGGTTTACCTAGATAACTAAGGTAAGATATCCAAGTTATTGGTTAGCTAGTAACTTAGGATAGATATTCGATATCTAAGATTGGTATCTTGGTAGTTAAGGAATTTATACCTAGACTAAGGTATTGGGTTTACAACTAAGGTATTGGTATTAGGATATCAATAGGACTAAGGTATATGGTATCTTGGGGTAAGATATAGGTTGGTATCTTACTATTATCTACGTTAGTTGTCTTAGGATGTAGATGAGTGGGTATCCTAAGATACAAATCAGTATCTTAGAGGGTAAAAGTAGGATTTTGGGATAAAGTCTAAGATGGGGTTTTGATTATTAAGATGGGGTTAGAAATAGGTTGTCTTGGTATGTAATGGTTAGATAAGGGTAGTTTAGTCTAGTTTTGACCCCCGTTGACCAAGAGTTGACTTTTTGACCAAAGTCAACTACGAGTCAACACTTTACCTAGAATTGACCCAAAACCAAATCAGAGTTGCCCAGTTGACTGAAAGTCAACTGTTAGTCAACATTTGCCTAGTTTGACCTAGGGTTGAACTAGAGTTGACCAGTTGACTCAAAAGTCAACTGTAAGTCAACCTTTGACCCAGATTGACCTAGTTTGACTTGGATTGACTTTCAGTGACCTTGTTTGTTCTAGTGTGTCTTAGTATGACCTAGTATGACCTAGTTTAGCCTGATGTGACTTAGTTTGACCTAGTTTTGACTTAGACTTGCATATCATGACTAGATTAGCTTTTCTTTCATTACTAAATCCTGTTTTGACTTATGGTATCTCATCTTTAGGTCTGTGATTACTCTGAGCATCTATTCACCTTATCAGCTCAGGACCACAGGCGAGTACATTTATTGATAGTTTTTATTGTCTTGATATCTGCTATATCCGATTCAGTTGTAGTGTCTTACTTGATTCCTAAAATGATGGTTCACGGACTAGTATACGTCAGATTCTGTCATGAGATATTGTTCCTGGATTAATTGGTATATTGGTGCATTACTCGACTTGTTACCTGTACTTATATAGACATGGACTTGGAAGTGGGCTGGCCTTCTGCTTTTGAGTCCCGTATCATGACGTGTCATGTCCGGATCCAATATACTGTTCGGGGATGGGGAGTTATTAGTGGTTGTGTGATCAAATCCCTACTTATTCTTCACACTTGTACTTGTTACTTGTTCATAGCTATACCCTCGCCTCACGACGGGTAAAGCCTGACCCTACTTGTTTATAGCTTTCCATGGTGGCCGGCCTGATCCTGCTCTATTGTACACTTGTTCATAGCCGGTCAGATGGAAAGCCTGATCCTGATTCCTAAGCCGATCACATAACGCACTAATAATTCATGGCACATTTTATATTTATTTTATTACATCATATATCCTACTCAGTTCTACATTCAGTACTTTCGTCACCATGTTATGATATTCAGTTCTCATATGTTCTACATGATCTTATGCTAATCCTTGATTGAAGGCTAAGTTCTATTCAGAAGAAAGGTTACAACCCTGGTCCTTATTTGGTTTACAGGTTGTAACTTAGCTTCTGAATAGCTCCCAAGCTATCCTATATTCTGTCGTGTATTTCATTATAATTGTTTCTTATAGAATTTGTCAATTCATATGGAACTGCTGTTAGTGTTTGTACTTGCTTATTTCCCTGACAGGATAACGTCGATATATTACAGATAATTCTGAGGCAGACTGCTTGACCTACTATAGGGTCGAGATAGATGAAGACTTAGCCCAGGACTGTGGCCTAATAATTGAGCCACTAGACTTTGCAAACCCGGACTAGTATAGCTTAGTTAGGTTGCCTGGACTGTGATCCAGCTAGTACTTTCAGACTGTAGTTTTTATATTATATTTTGAGTTTCTGTGATGTGTTTATATCTCTGAGCTTGTGTTGGATCTTGAACCTTTTTTTTCAGTTTTCCCTTCTATCATATTTCTATTTCGTGCTATCTATCCTAGTTTGTTCTTGTGATTGAGTTATGCCATATTATCCCTCCGTACGGAGATGAAATGTACCCTTATATTTTGTCTAGTTATAGTATTTATAGACGACCTATACAGCGTTCTACCGCCGATTCTACGGCATAGGCTGGACGTAACCACGTATTCGTGCCCCTACCTTGGGTGCGTGTCGTGACACGACCCCCTTCCCCCTCCCTTCGACCCCCTCGTCTCCTTCCCCCTCGCCCCTCTCGTCTCTGGCGACCCCCTCCCCCGTGTCTCCTTCTCTGATATCTCTCGAGGCGACTCGCTGCCCCGACGACCTGTTGTTCCGGCAATCTGCTACCCTGGCGACCCCTTTCCAGACGACCCCCTGCCCAGCGAATCACTGCCGCAGGCCAAGGTAACCCTAACCCTAACTCCCTCTTGCTGATAGGACACTGACACACTCCTTTTGCTGACATGACACGACACACATACATACATCGTATATAGGTTGGACACTGGCACACTCACTGACACGATACTAACACACTCACTGACATGACATCGACACATTTGTATTAATTTCATAGGTATATGTATCAGTAATATAGAGATAGGTGTTAATGTATCAGCTATATGATGGGGGAAGATAGGTAATAATTTCAGTAGCAGTTAGCTACTTAATAGCTTAAATAGCAGCAACTGTAGTAGTAGTTTAAGGAGTTCTCATACATATATCAGTCATATATATGAAACAAATTTGTATCTGCT
This sequence comes from Iris pallida, assembly GCA_029216955.1. Lineage (NCBI taxonomy): Eukaryota > Viridiplantae > Streptophyta > Magnoliopsida > Asparagales > Iridaceae > Iris > Iris pallida. Next base: position 190,874 of record JANAVB010022289.1, on the reverse strand, counting down.
ATATATGAGCCATCTATATGTGTTAGTAAAATAACTTAAGGAAGGCTACTAGACAATATGTGGCTTGGCTTGGCTTAGGGATGCTGTTTTAGGCCAGTCGGTGACACTACAAAAATTCATCGATTTAGCGACAACTATATCCGTCAACAATCCGTCGGTAAATGTAAGTACCGACGGATAGTCGATGGATATTGGTTAAAAAAGGTCGTCGGGAAAAGCCTCGTCGCTAACTATAATTCGTCGACAAGTTGTCGTCCGGCGACGAATTAGCGACGGACTGCCGTCAACCATACTTGTGCAGTTTGTAACGACTCGCCGACGGATTACCATCAAATCACGTATCAAAAGAAGTAATGACGTATCACTTACCGACGGACATATCCGTCGCTATTTGGTCGGTAAATGCGTATCAGGGATTTTTTGATACGCAAATTCCGTCGCCAATCAGTCGCGAATGGTCGCTAAGTTTTGACGGATTCGCGATGAAATACCGACGGCATATCCGTCGACCCGATTCTGTGAATTATTCATATTTCCAGAACATTGCGACGAATAATCCGTCGTTATTCCGTCGTGAGTCGTCGCTAGACCGTCGCCACTCGGTCGGTTTTACAGCGATAAATTATCTGTCGCCAATATCCGACGAAATATTGTGTGTTTTACCGACTACTAGCGACGGCGTACCGACGTATTATCCGTCGACCCTATCCTGTAAATCTTTCATAATTCCAGAACCTTGGTGACGGATAACCCGTCGGCGTTTAGTCGCGCATCCGTCGCTAACTGGGAATCCTCCAGTTAGCGACGGATATTCTGTCGGTAATGGGTCACCAGTCCGTCGGTAGCTGGGAATTTTTTGAAAAAAATAGCATAAAACTGGGCATTCCCAATATACACAATTCCATATACATAATTCTAATATACAAAACACAAGAAATTCCAACACACAAATATCCCAAGCATTCAAATTGTTCACACAAAACACATAAATATTTAATATTTAAACACAAATATTCAATATTCAATAAAAAGGAAAATCGACTTCGGCCTCAGCATAGACCGCAAGTCAGACAATGAATCCTCACAGCCAGGGATCATAGTTGCGTTGATGCATATACCATTCTATCAGCCACTTTGCATACGAACACTCAATGTGGTTGAGGTCTTCTGTAGGGACAGGAGGGTCAGTCCCGATGCTACTACTCTCTGACGGTGGCTCCTCCTTAACTTCAACCTTGGGAGCAATCTCTTCCCTGATGGTCATCGGTTCTTCCTTGACCTCGACCTTTGGTAACACCTCCTCCTTAACAGTCACCGGCTCTTGTTTGACGAACAGAGACAGTATCTCTTCCTTCACGAGAGCCTCCGCCTTCGGCATGGGTACTGCAACAGAGTCAAAGAAAAGTTAGCAACAGAGTCAAAGAAAAGTTAGCAAAAAGGACTTATAAGCCCGACATGAGCATCTGAGCCGCATCAGAATCTTTGGCGCATCAACTGGGATGAAACCCATGCGCGTCAGCCTAAGCACATCTACATGAGGAGGCTCATCTACAGTTGGGTCACCCCAACATCACTGCAACAAAGACCAAGGCAAGAGAATACCCACCGAGCACTTCCGGGCGAACATCGGCGTGGGTCGCCCTAACGACGGGGACTTCCTCCGTGTCGACCTCCAAGGGTTCCTTGCCTCGGCCCCTTCCTCGGCTATCAGCACCGCCTCGAGGAGTCTTGGGATCCATCTCTCTAACAAAGAAAAGAAGGATATAATTAGTTCAATCTGTATCGTAAGACAAACTAAACATAATTAGAAGAAAATCTATTGGTCAGGGAGCCGACTCCGTAAGACAAACTAAACATAATTAGTTCAATCCGTATCGTAGGACAAACTAAATATAATTAGGAGAAAATCTTGACATAGAGTGATTCGAAGGACTTACTAGATGTTCCATCATCGTCATTGTCTAGAAAGATGATGTTTTCTTCAACATTCGGTTTCGGTTTTAAAAAATTTGGTTCGGTTTCTGTTTTGAATACACTCAATTCGGTTCTGTGTGTGTGTGTGTGTGTGTGTGTGTGTGTGTGTGTGTGTGTGTGTGTGTGTGTGTGTGTGTTTGCGTATGTGTGTGTGTGTGTGTATGTGTGTGTGTTCTGACCCCCGCGGCCAGACCCTAACCCTCCTGCAGCCCACCCCCCAATATACACACAAAATACACAAATAATCCCAAGCATTCAAATTGTTCACACAAAACACACAAATATTCAATATTTAAACACAAATATTCAAACTCCAAGTAAAACCCATAAATAAGTCTACCGAAACAAATCCGGTCAAAAATCATATATATATATATATATATATATATATATATATATATATATATATATATATATATATATATATATATATATATATTGTCCTGTACGTAGGCGCAGAGAGATCTCCCTCCTCAGCCACTGCGTATAAGTACGATCCATGCCAGCAAGATCAATATCCAGAGGAGATGGATGACTGGAACTTTCGGTGAAATTGCCCTCTGGTGCCACCTCCTCAGCAGCAGGAGGTGGCACTACCGACTCAGCAGCAAGTGGCACTACAGACTCAGCAGTAGGTACCACTACCTCCTCAGCAACAGAAGGCGGCACCACCTCCTCAGCAGCAAACGCTGCCTCTCCCAAGCGACGTCCTCGGGTCTTGGGTGCCATCTGGTAATATTGATAGAAAAATAGAGATTAATTAGGGATTAAACAAAATAACAATATTAGATGTGTAATGTAGAAGATTTATTATTGTATGGAAATGACAGTATTAGACATCCTCTACGTCCTCATCTTCCTCTTCCTCCTCAACTTCACTTTTATCTATTTCATTTTCCTCTTTGGATACTTCAACCTCTTCAGATACTTCAACCTCCAACGGTGAATAACCCTCAGCAGTCTTGCCTTAAACTTGAAGCCATTAACGACATATCCTGACAGTACGGAATGAGTCTCACAACCAGAATATAGAGGAGTAGAGAAGCCCCCCTCTCTGACCCCCCTCTACTTCCCTACTTCTCATTCGACTCTCTCATATGATATCCATCTCACCAAAGAGTAGAGAAGTGTGAAAATATTAATATTAACCAAGGATCGGTATCGAAATCGGTATCATCATGAATCTCATGGCTTGTTCTACCAGAGCATAATATAAAACCAAACGTGTGAATCAGAGCTTCACATTCTAATATTGTGAATGTGAAGCTTTGCTTCACGTTTGGTTTTATATTATGCTCTGTTAGAACAAGCTATGAGATTCATGGTGATACTGATTCCGATACTGATCCTTGGTTAATATTAGTATTTTTCACACTTCTCCACGCTTTGGTTGAGATGTATATCATATGATGCGGAATAGGATGCCTCATGACCCGAATGAGAAGAATGGGAGTAGGGAGGCTCACTCTATACACTCATCCGCCTACGATATACACTCTATACACTCTTACTTATGCAAGCCTTTTGAGGTAATCAGCATTATACGAGATTTTCGTAAAGATCTATAACTCTGATAGGCCCAAATGTCTTGGCATAAGTAAATTTAATTTTCAACACTTACCTATCTACTACTAAGATATCTTATATATATCCTTCTAGGATACTCACTCTATACCGATAACGTAAATTTGATTTTCAACACTTACCTACCGCCTATACACCGCCTAGACGCCTAAGCGATCAATATCGATACTCATAGAAATAGTCTGATATCGATACCGATACCCAGAGGGTACATTGATACAACAATTGTTCTCATACAATATATACAGCCTTATTAACAAATACACAATTATTCAAATACAACATTTATTCAAATACAACATTTTTCAAATATAAAATAATTTAAAATACAACAATTGTTTAATATAGTACCTATGATTGTGTCCACCTTTTCTATGGAGTTAGTGTGATAGATACTTTCATCTTCTTAAAGAGTTGGTGCAGAGATGTGTTAGTCTTCCCCTTTGTCTAATATATTTCTAGTTTGTTTGCGTTCTCCAAGAACTTGCAAAGAATATTTTCCTAGACTAGGCAAACAAGACTAACTTTAGTGACTCTCAACGGCAAGATATGTCATGTTGCCATTTGACACTAGAAAATAGTATAGGGTCGCCGCATCATCATTTTCAAGTCTGGGGGAAAGAACATCCATAGGTTCATTGCCAAATTCAGATTGCTAATTTTAGCCTCGTATGGTCATTGATAAGTATATACTGCTAAATTTCTCTTTGGTCATTACCAAGTCTTGACTACTAATTTTAATATCGTTGGATTATGGACAACATTGTACTCTATCATAAATATTAAGTACTAAAGTAGCTTTGTCAGTTGGTCCAATCCAAACAAACCAAATGTTTGGAAATATGTCATAATCCAAACAAACCAAACATAGTTCCTGACTCTATCCTTCAATTATTAGACAATTTTTTTTTCGAATATTGTATTTTGAGTAGTGCATGCTAGTTCTGCAATCATATAGAACACATATCCTTATCCCTTCTCACAACTCGAGGATTTAAATCTTGACTGGAAGGCCATTATGTTGTTTGTGTGAACACTCTCATCATAACTCTAAAATTTTGGTGCAGTAATAAGAACTTGAACACTCTCTGTCAATCTAATGGTCCTACAGTAGTGTATACCAGTTGTACAATTATTCTACAATTTTTCTTTCATACAAAAGACCGTGCACTATTAGGTTAAGGTATGAGATTCTTCAATTTCAGAAAATATAAGTAGTTTAAAAGTAGGAAGAATGAGCCCAAGGATAGGAAGGGGCCGAGAGCATTCTTTTACTACCATTATAGTATCCCACAATCAACATAATCAACAGTAAGACCACAAAATTTTAGGGTCATAATCATCCTAACAAACCATAATTTAGGGTTATAAACCGTATTATCAACATCTATATGAAGCAACCAGACGGGTTCATTGAAAAGGGCCAGGAGCATCTTGTTTGTGTAGCACCCAGTTTTCCAAATAAGGATAATTTCGAAATTTTGTGTTTATAATTATTTTAATAATGATATTAAATTTATGATACGATTTTTGGTGATTTTAAATAATTTTAAAATTATTTAAATCAATGACTTGTGGTTTTGACGTTTTGCTAGTGAAATCCTAGAGACTGTTTGACCTAGAGCCTAACCATGTGATTATGATATTTTAATATCATTTCTGGCCTAAGGATATTTTGCATTTGACCTCTTTGAATTATATTGATATTATTTTATTATTTATGATATTGTTTTGGGATTATTTGAGTCGGATTCGAATTTTATCTCAATCCGACTTGTAACGGGGACCCGGGGTAACTTAGACTCTAGTTGGACCCATGCATTAGTTAGCCATAGCCCACATTTTAATTAGTCATGTTAGAAAGGTTAGTCATAATCCTAATTATTAGGTTAACCATTTTGATTTTTTTTATTTGACCCTTTTACCCCCAAACCCTAACCAAAATTGTTTTAAACACTTGTAACTAAGGGAGGGACAAACTTGTAATATTCAATGAAGGGAAGATATAACCATTATGGCCGGCTCTAATAGGACTCCCATCTCATTTCCTTTCTTTGAGAAGTCTTCTTCCCCAAGTGCTCTCAAGCTCTCCCAAGGAAGAAGCCTTTCTCCTTGGATTTTCTCTCCTTTAGGTAATATTTCCTTCTCTTTTATTTCTCCATTTTGCATTTAGGAAAGTTTTAACCATAGGAATGACCCCCATTATTGTGTCCCTATTTTGTGTCCTCTTGTGTCCATTATGTGACCTTTAGGGATTTCTATTGTATTATTGTTGTGTCTTGTGTTCATGGGGAAAACCCCCAAACTTGGACACACTTTATATTTAAAATATTAATTAAATGAATTAATTCATATTAAATCTCAGATTTGAATATGTAGAGATGTGTTCTTGAGTACTTTACATTTCATTCATGTATCTCTTATAGATGTGTTCATGTTACATATATAGATTTGTGTATATATATATATATATATATATATATATATATATATATATATATATATATATATATATATATATATATATATATATATTGTAATGAGAGTGTATCTATATTTATATATGTAATAAATGGTTCACGATGATTATATAATCAAGTTTGTGAGTGTGGTTCCTCATATTATTAGTGTCATTATTGTTGTGGATAATTAGGATATATATTGTGTATTCTTTTGGCTCAAACTATCTAAATCCGTCATGATTTTTATCCACGTTTTTAATTTCTGCCCTAACTTAGAAATATCATAACTTCTAGCTCAAAGCTCGGTTTAATCTCCCGTTTTCTTAAAAGAAGCGTATTGAAGTTAGATTTTCAAAAACATGTATTAATAGGCCTAATTCTTTCTGTAACTTTCTGGAAAATTATTTAAGTGTCAGCTGTACGAAAGACAAACGCATTCTCGGTGTTTTCGCGATTTCGGGAGTTTTCGGAAACAAAAATGCGATCTGTTTGAAGTTTCGGAAAGCTAACACATAGATCTATAACATACTTTAATCCTAGAATTTAATTCATGCTGAGTTGGTACAGTATTGATTATTAGTAGGAGTTACTATTCGGCATATACATTTTGTGCACCCTTGTGTGTAATATAATGTTCTATTTGATTTTAACCCATGTTAATGTATATACATTATGTAACTAAATAGAGAATGCAAGCATGAGTGAATGGTTAAATAAATGATGTATGAGGTATAAGTATCCTATCTAATGTAAGCATGTATAAGTATGGCTTGTAATGAATATGTAGGTTCCATAGTATGTAATGTATGGTGCATATAGTAGTGCAAGAGAATAAATGAATGATGAATGAATGCAAGCATGAATGTAATGTAATAATAGATGTAATGTATACAGTATACAAGTTAATGAGATGTAATGTTCTATGTTAACACAAATCCTATATTACCTCATGTACCCCTTACACTATGTTGACACTATCACACTTGACACTTTGTTCACTTATACTTTGACACTCTTTGATATGTATACGCTATGTATGCCCATTTAACCCTCACTTGCCCCTTTGCCATGTTCACATACACACACATAGCCTCTTAAATAAGTATTTATGAATATAGTTAACTTAGCTATGTATGTATATTATATATATATTAGCATATTGTATTGTAATATATAAGTTTATACAGCCATTTGAAATGCCATGATTATAGACCTAATGTTGAATACCAATATACGTATGTGTATATATGTGTAGACATATGTAGCTTAAAGTAATAGATTACCTAGTGTATATCCAATGTGAATTCTTGCCTATTTGAGTATTGAATAATTGCATGCTATATAGAGTTGGGTGTATGTTGGCTTGTATAGCCTTGTATTGATGTGTGCTTGCTAGGATAGTCTTGGTTAGGCCTAGTAAGACTTGCTGGGTTAGGACATGACCTAGTTTGACCTAGTTTGACTAGTGCTGTTGACCAGAGTTGACCAAGGGTTGACTTTGGCCTAGTTTGACCTAGATTCATGTAGAATACATTATAGTGCTTTCTATTACCCTTCTGGACATGTTGTGACTTGTGCTGTTCTAATTAGGAGCCAGACACCTCTCCTCGGACAGTATCTTTACCTTGGACATTCAGATATCAGGCGAGTACATTCTCTGATCATTTCATATCTTGTTTAGTATTATATTTCCTGCTTTAGATTACTTTACATGATGCTGACACGTTGGAAACACGGATTAGTACTATATGGATCTTGTTGTGCGATGTTATCCCCTTAGCGGATACATCGGGTATTCGTGTTCGTGTACTTTATCGTGAGCATCGTGTACTCCTTGTATTCGTGACATTCGTGTACAAATCGTGTGAAATCGTGTATATTCATGTATTCACATGATCTCGTGTGCGACTATACTTCGTGTGCAATAACATATCATATCTAGATCCTTGTGTATTGATTGGGGTGGGGGAGTAGAAGTGGTTATGTAATCAATCCAGTAGATTACTCGTGTACAACCTCTGTAGATTACTCGTGTACAACATCGTGCCGTTTACATAACCATCTTGTGCTCTGAATCACTAGTCACTGATAGTTCTCTATATATTGTAGCTATTTACTTACAGTCTCCCTCTTTTTCATCATGTTATTTCTTCAGATCCTACTCTCTAGCATGTTTATATTTCCTAACCTGTTATGATATTGTTGAGATGTACTGTACTCGCTCATGTCCTGACTGGACCCGTTGATAAATTTTACAGATAGCCTGGAGATTGCCTGCTAGCCTAGAGGAGACACATTAGAGGTTGTTTAGATAGTTATTTCAATTGTCTGGAGTTGTATTTACTTTATGGATTACTGTATCTGAGTTTGGAGATTTGAGATATATTTCTGGATTTGTGTATCTTAGACACTTAGATTTCTCTCTGTTGTACCTCTTTTGGATTTCATGTTTTATCTATCCTTATCATGCTCTACCTTAGATGTTATTGAGTCTGTACCTGCTATGTCACCCCCATTCGGGGAGTATAAACTGTTTAGCCTTATACTGTTAGATGCATGAGACCTAGGACAGCGTTCTACCGCCGACACTGCGGCGCAGGCTGGACGTACCCACTTCTCGTGCCCTAACTCTAGGGTGCGGGTCGTGATAGTTTGTAAGCTCAAGAAGTCCATTTATGGACTTAAGCAAGCTTCCAGATCTTGGAACATATATTTTGATCAGGTGATAAAATCTTATGGATTTGATCAATGTCAGGATGAATCATGTGTATACAGAAAGTGTGACAAAAACGTGGTGGTGTTCCTAGTACTTTATGTGGATGACATCTTGCTCATTGGAAACTATGTGAAGGTGTTATCTGATGTAAGGGTATGGTTATACAAACAGTTTGATATGAAGGACTTGGGAGAAGTAGGTCACATCCTTGGGATCAAAGTTCTACGAGATCGCAAGAAAAGGATGTTGGGCTTATCCCAAGCTTCCTATATCGATACTGTACTAACTCGTTTTAGTATGCAAAATTCTAAGAAAAGTTTCTTATCTTTTAGACATGAAATTGCTCTATCAAATAAGCAGTGTCCGAGGACACCTAAAGAGATAGAGAACATGAAGGCAGTTTCTTATGCTTCAGTAGTAGGAAGCTTAATGTATGTAATGCTATGTACGAGACCAGACATCTGCTTTGCCGTAGACATGGTCAGCAGATATCAGTCTAACCCAGGACAAGAGCACTGGACTGTCGTAAAGCATATTTTGAAGTACCTGAAAAGGACTAAAGAGTATATGCTAGTTTACCAGGCAGATAGTTTAGTTCCCTTGGGGTATACAGACTCAGATTTTCAGTCAGATAGGGATTCCAGAAAATCTACCACAGGTTATGTGTTTACTTTAGGAGGTGGAGCCATTGTGTGGAGGAGTATCAAGCAAAAATGTATTGCTGATTCCACCATGGAAGTCGAGTATGTGGCAGCCTCTGAGGCAGCCAAAGAAGTGATTTGGCTCAGAAACTTTCTGTTAGACTTGGATGTGGTACCTAGTTTGCCTAAGTCTATTACACTTTATTGTGATAATAGTGGTGCAGTAGCAAACTTGAAAGAACCACGAGCCCATAAGATAGGCAAATACATTGAGCGTAAGTACCACCTGATACGAGATTTCGTAAAGAAAGAAAAAGTTGTTGTGATCAAGATAGCATCAGCCGACAACCTAGCTGATCCCTTTATAAAGAGCTTACCAGCTAAGGCTTTTGATAGTCATGTTGAGGGAATGGGAGTAAGATGTGCAGCAGCATGGCTTTAAGTATAAGTGAGAGATTTGTAACAGTATACTGAAAAGCAATGCTTTGAGTATAAGTGGGAGATTGTTAGGGTTATATACTAAAAGCATCACTTTTGTAGTAACCTTATTTTCTTAAATTTTGAATGAGAATTATATGGGCAAATGTTTGCATATTGCATTTGTTGCAAGTGTTAATACAAATGTCTGATATTCTATATTATAGATAATATGGTGTGTGGTGTCACACAGAAGATCATATTATCAGTTTTCTATGGAGTATATAAATAGTTCACAACCTAAATGAACTTGGACAATCTATTGGAATGGCTGTAGTATAATCTGGTATTAGTCTATCTTGACTATAGGTTTACACTAGTACACTTTGTGTGTAATGAATATGACCACTTGAGGTTGTTCTCTTTGTACTGACTACATAAGAGAACAAACACCTCTGTTATTATGGATGCTTGTGCTCTTAATCCGGATATAATAACGGACATGTATATGCAGTGTGCATTACTTTAACTCATAAAAGAGTGAGATTCATTATGGATTAACAACCTCTATGAATTGGGTAATAACATTGTATGTATGATGGCTGTTGATTATAAATAGAATCTATGTCCCGATACATCGGGTTGATGATGTCCCCTTAAGGAGCTCATATGGATTTTCATGTAAACCCTGCAGGTGGATTATATCCGACATGACAAATAAAGTTGAGCGGTACTACTTAAGGATAAAAGATGTCGAATCAATATAGTTGTCAGTAACTTAATTTGATCGACGGACATACGATATCTTAACATGGGGAGCCAAACGAGCATATAATAAAAGGAGCCCACAAACATATTTGGGATTAGAGAGGTAGTGCAATAATAGCTCATTAGTGGACCGAGCTATTGTTAATGGGCCTGGATTGTGTGTTCGGGCTGAACACGGGATATCCAGATCCGTTAGGAGGCCTAACCCTAATTTCTCCTCATGGTCTGTGTCGTAGCCTATATATATCCTCTATTCTCTGGCCGCCAGATTACTGATTAGAAATCTGAAACTTTCTCTAAATTTGTGATTAATGTAAGGAGAGAAAGAGAGGGCTGCCAAGAAGAAGAAAAGGTTGGAAGATCGTCGCCCACACGACATCCAACTCGAGGAAGGAATACGTGTAGAAGATCTTGGGGTCGTCCGCTCGAGATTGCCAGGAATTACTTGTCTCCTTTCCGTCGCAGGTATAATTCGTGAACCCTAGTTTCCGCCTATGAAGGGTTAGAACACGTATTAGATCTGTTTAACTTTCTATCGATCAATACGCACACCAAAGGAAGGGTCCTGGGAATCCCCAGTTCCATCAAGGTTGGCGAGGGTAGCTGAGTGGCTCATGTCTGCTTTGTGATGGGTGTAGATCATGCTTTTGTCAGTGTTGACTCGTTGACCAGAGTATCTAGCGTATTTTTCAAGCGTTCAGCTGACCACCTCTACCGACCCGATGTCTCCGGAGGAGAAGATGAGGATGTCATCGGCGTAGATGAGATGAGTAATTAAAGGGCAGCCCGTAGTGGTATAGAAGTGGTAGAATATGAGGGTATTAGCCATGTTGTTCAGGTTTCTGATGAGCACTTCAGCGGCAATGATGAAGATGGTTGAGGAGAGAGGGTATCCCTGTCGAACCCCGTGACTAGATTTGAAGAAGCCGTCAGCTTGCCTGTTGATGACAGTGGAGAACCAAGAGTTGATTACGGATCTGAAGATGATGTCGATCAAACTATCAGAAAACTCGAAGGCTCTGAGCACCCAGATCATGAATTGCCAGTCTAAATGATCATAAGCTTTCTCCATGTCAAGTTTGATGGCGACGTTCTCCCCTAGACGGGAATTTCATGCAAGTAAACATTTTCTGGGCGAGCAGGATGTTGTCGGTGATGTTCCGACCAGGGACAAAATTGCTTTGCTTCTTGAAGATAATCTTGGGTAGGAGAGTGGACATGTGGTTCGCGATGATCTTGGAGATGATTTTATTGGTAAAGGTGCATAAGCTGATCGGTCTGATGTCTTTGAAGGTCTCCAGGTTATCTTTTTTTGGAATAAGAATAAGGTTAGCGCGAGAGATTGATTTGGGGTAGTTCGCGCCCTGGAAGAAAGCAACCGCGACCTCGTGGAGGTCAACTTCGATGAGGTCCCAACAAGATCGGAAGAAGACACCGGAGAAACCGTCGGGCCCGGGGGCACTGTGTTCGTCAAGGGCCCAGACTGCAGACTTGACTTCCTCCACAGAAGGGGGATCCAAAGTTGCACGTTCTCGTTCTCGTTCTCGTTGATCAAGTGTGGGACTTTAGCCAGAAAGTCCCCATCCTTAACGACGACATCTTTGGAGAATAGTAAGTTGGCGGCTGCCGTATGGATGCTTTGCTGGTCTTTGAGTAAGGTGCCGTTCTCGTCGGAAATTTGATGCAGATTAAGTTGATGTCTGCGACTTTTGACGCAGGAGTTGAAGAAACTGGAATTTCGGTCCCCCTCGAGATCCCAAGTTAATCTAGCTTTCTACTTCTAGAATTCCGTCTCGACCCTCAGCCGAGACTTGAGGAGGGCTTTGGAGAGGTTGAGATCGGCGTGATCCCCCATGGATCTGTCCGAGACAAACCGGACTTCCGCATGAGTAACGTCATCCTCCGCCGTCTTTATCTCTTGGAAAATGTTGCCAAAAATGAGTTTGCTCCAAGAAGATATAGCTCTCCCGGTAGCCTTGAGCTTATCGGCCACACGGGCAAGTGGGTCGGGGTTATTCGTCGAGCTCCAGACGGATGCCACGATGTTTCTGAATTGAGGGTGGAATCTCCAAAAGTCAAGGAATCGAAAGGGTTTTTTGATAAGGTTGGAGTTGATGTTGATCTCTATCAGGAGCGGGGAATGGTCCGATTCGGTGATGTTAAGGTGAGAGAGGTTGGAGATGAGATCCATGTCGGACCATCGGTTGTTGACTAGTACGCGATCTAGACGGGAGTATTGTCTTCGGGTGCCTTCTTGTATGTTACACCAGGTAAAGGTGTTACCGGAAAAAGGGATGGGGGACATGTGTGCATTGAAGATGAAGGTGTTGAAGTCAGACATGGCCGGCTGGGGGGAGGGCGGCCCCCTGATTTCTTCTCTCTATGCGAGATCGTGTTGAAGTCACCGAGACAGAGCCACGGAAGGTTGTTGAGGAGGAGATAGGAATCTAGCAGGGACTCCCAGAGCAGCTTGCGCTCGGTAGAGTTACAGCTGCCATGGACGGCGGAGAGAAGGGATCGGGATTTGAGGGTAGGTTGCTCCACCAAGCAGGAGAGCGCCTGTGTGGTGTCCTGAACGATACCAAATTGGCAATCGGTGGTAAAGGGGATTCAGATGTCATGGCATCCGACGACAGCGGACTGGAATCTGAGTTGGAGCTGGATAGATTTTAGTTTTCTCTGAGAGATTTTAGGTTCGATGATCACTAGGATGTCGACTCGGTAGATTTTTTGAGGCTAATAATTCTTCTCAAAGTAAGTTTGTTGGCCAAACCTCTAACATTCCACGAGAGGATGTTAAGCATTGGGGGGGTTGCGGGTGGGGTGGGTGTTGAGCTTTGCGGCTGACCTTGTAGTCATTGCCGTTTTCTCTTAGGAGTGTTTGTTCTTCTTTCTGTAGGGGATTTTGGGAGCTCTCACGTTCGCTGCGGTGGTGTCTTCTGTCACCTCGAGAGGACTGTGGGCGGAGTTACCTGGGTCCTCCAATGGTGGGGGGTCAGCCACAATCTCAATCTTTACCAGCGCACAGAAGGTGTTGTTGGGGTCTAGGAAGCCGGCTTCCTTGGCTTGATGGAGCTTGTATTCGGGAATGAGGCTGAAGGAGGTCTCGGCTTCACTTCCGGGAAAGGGAGGACGAGAGGTAACCTCGGCTATGATCAAGGCCAACTGATTCTCCCTATCGCTGGACGGTGAGACACCGCTGATCTGATGCTCTTCGTTGGTCTGCAAACCGTTAGCGGAGGGGGGGCTTGTAAGGAGGGGGGCTCGTCTGGACAACTTTTGGAGGGGAAGAGGTGCCGATAATGGCGAGGTCTTCAGCAAGGATGGCCTGGTTGGCGATGACTGATGTGTTGCTTATGCTAGTAGCGTGATTGTTAAGCTCTGCGGTCTCTTTGATCTTTTGTGAGTTATTGGCAGGGGTGTTGAATTCTTTTTGGGTGGTCTGGTTAACGATGTCTGGAGTTGAGGGTTGCCTTCCCGACTAGTGCTGGTTGTGCATGTGTGGTGTGGGTATTTTCTTCAAACGCCAGGACGTTGAACCTGTTGTGGGTGTTGACTGTAGGGCTCTTAGGGGAGGTAGGAATGCTTCCCTGCTCGGTGGTTTTTTTGCTGGCTGAGCCGGTTGCGGGCTCGCTTCGAATCTGATGTACGAGTTCTGGGGAGGCAGAAGGGGAGGGCTCTGCTCCTGTCCCTTTCGAGGCTTGTGGACCCTCGGCTCCACTTTCTGTTTCAATTCTGGGTTGGCTCTATAACAGCGCTTAGTGAGATGCCCCCTCTTGTTGCAGTGATTGCAATATATGACGCTATTGTCATATACAATAGGTTTTGAGTGGGTCTTATTGCCTAGCTCGATGTTGATAAATTTGGGGAGTTCTTTGGAGATGTCTAATTCCAGGCAAACTTTGGCATAGTTAGCTCTAGTAAGGTTCCTTGTTTCCTTCACCATGGCGATGAAAGTGCCGAAGGAGTTGACTATTCTTTTTAGAGCAGCTAGGATGAAGCAGATCAGGGGTGGGTTGGGGAGAGTGACCCAGGCGGTCACAATATGGGAGTCTTCTTTGGGGTTGTGATCCTGAGACCAGCGAACGACAGTCATGGCCTTTGAGTCTATTTTGTTCGTGCCCCGAGTCTGCATAATCTTTTGGTCAGTCTCCGAGGAAAGGTGGTGGAGGATGCTTTTTGGGTCGAGAGGAGCTACTCGATAATCTGACGTCAGGCTCCATTTGGCTATTTCCTTCTGAACTCGGGCGAGCTTGGGGCATCCCGAGGAGAATCTTGACACGAATGTGGACTCGAAATGGCCCTAGAGCGAGTCCAGATCCGCTGGGGAGAACAGGATCCTTAATGACTGCCCGTCTGAGGGAGGAGAGTAGGCAATCTCAGGAAGAGGGACGTCTGGGAGGATGGGGTTGTGCTGGGTAATCCGATCCGGACGAACAATGTCTACAAAGGATACCAAGGTACCAGGGGCGACGGGGATTCTCCTCGCGCACCGGGAGCCCGGGGGTCGGCAGTAAGGTGCTGCTGCCCAGGACAAGGCCAACAAAAGGGGGCAGCAAAAGGGAACAAGAAAGAAGGTGAGCACATATAAAGGGGGAGGGGGTGGGAGGTGGCGCATAGGTGCCGCCAGAAGGAGCCTTGTAGGACCGTTGAGCACCTCTAAGGGGGGTGAATAGAGTGAGTACGATTGCAACGAAAAATAATCACCAATTTAAAAATTAACAACAAATAACTATGGCAGTGAATAAGAGACAGTAATAAATATAGTAAGAGATAGAGAGATCAAACTCAGTAACACAGTGATGTATACTGATATCCCTCTGAGAGGACTAAACCAGTCTCGAGTACTCTTGTTCGATGTTAATCCACTAAGGCACAAGCTAATTGAGAGCTTGCAGTCTCTTACAATACCGTGCTTGGTGACAAGTGCACGACCGACTTCACAATACCGTGCTAGGTGACAAGCGCACGACCGGCTCCACAACAGAGATAGTTTCTGAACTTTGAACAACCTCTTTACAACTCTTGAGAACCAAAAGACTCTAGATCAAATAGATATTACTGGCTTTTGGCTAAGAGATGTGTAGGTGAAATATGAAAGCTTTTGATCGGATGAAAACACTTATTGAAGAGAGAAGAGAAGATGAAATTGATTGAGTGATTTGGAATCTGAAATTCTCTTCTATTTATAGGTGTTTTCGAGGACCGAACTCGGGCAGAATTTGGACAGAGTTCTGATGCAAAGATTTTGCAAATAAACGTTGCATGCAGATTTGGAGGCAACAAATATTTAAATTCAAACTGACCGAACTCGGGCCGAACTCGACTTGAGTTCTGTCGCAGTAAAAATGTAAGACATTTGTCAAATTTTGTTGTAGAAGGGAAATGAAATTTTTGGTAGGTGGACTATGGATGGGTAGGCTGTATAGGAAAGTGGACTATGATTAACCTAAGCCAGTATTATCCATTCGATCTTATAATTTATATCCTAGACTCAATAAAGATAAAATACATAATAAATTATAAAAATGACTCGAACTAGATTCTAATAAAAATAAGCTTCAGACTGATGATTCGCATGCTTACTGATGTAGTAGTAAGCTTTTTGAAATTGATTTCACAAGACCTGAAATGATTAGCAGCAGTTCGTATATTTTGTGTATTGACTTAAGTTAATGTCGATATTAAAATCGGGTGTGACCAGGGAATGGGCCAACAATCTTCCCTATTTTGATAATTGACAAACTTGAGTCTATACCAAAATATATCTAAATAGAACAAAATAAAAATACCTGAAAAAGAATAAATAATGGTGGTATTCTTTCTTTGATTGTTGATTTTTGGTATTGCGCTCTTTCTCCCCCTTTTTCAATGAAAAAATAGTTTTGGCTCCCCCGTAATGTACGAAGCCAACAATGTTCATCAAAAAAGACAAAGTAATACTAGAGAGATAACCACAAATAACAACATTGCCACAAATAATGAGTGCATAAAAGAAATAACTAGTAATGGAATACTGAAAAGTCATACAAAATGAAAGATACAACCATCACAATCTGCTAATAAATGTCTAACTGTAAAGTTTAGACATAAAAAAAACTACATAAGATCATCATCTATCAGACTCCACCCAAAATGTACTAGCTCAAGTCCTTATCACATCGACGTGTCGTCACCTCCAGGAGCATCCGGTAGAAAATATGCAGCAATAGGATCGAAGTGAGGAAATGTCGTCTCATCATCGAACCTGGGTCCAGGAAAGCTGGGGTGATGAAGTATGGTAACTGGATGTGTGGGGTCATGAGAGAGACTCCAGTAAAGATCAGCAATGTTTTTCCGCAACACCTGAGCCTGGGTGATATGGCGGAACTCTGAATCAAGATAGCCTTGATGTCGTTGCGCTGAGAGGGCAACGAAATCATCAAAGCGCAGATAGAAGCCAGGGTCAAAACCTGAAGCAGGGGCTGGAGTAGCAGCAGCAGGAGGAGCCTCGGGATCATCATCGTAAACAGGCTCAGCACCAGGAGGCAAACGAGGAGTAGGATATAACCTAAACCTACTGAGTTCAATGGCAGTGGAGGAGTAAGGACAGGTTTGATGATCAATTTTAAACCTCCTAAAGATAGAAGCCAAATGCATAGGGTAGAAAAGGTTGCGTCCTGAATTTCTGCAGTTAAGCATTCATGCCATAACAGTTTTCGGAACAGAAAATGGAATACCAAAGTGAATGTGGTACATGGCTGACAATTCTATGATGGTAATCTCATCAGAAGATCCCTTCTTTGGAAGAAGAACAGAGAATATAAACCCATGGAGTTCATAGAAGTTTTGATTTAGATGCTTGGAATAAACTCTTCTAGGAACAGGTTTAGGATGACACAAAAGTTCTTTGAAGGAATCAAGGGTGACACCTTCAGAGAATTGAATATGATGAATGTCTACTAAAGCTTCACCTACATCAGAAACATGAAAATATTCACTGATGTTGGTGGCATTAAACTCTAGTTCCTGTCTAGCTACACATAAATAGAAGTCGTCATTATCTTTTACTTGCAGATTGCAGTAAAATATATGGACAGCATTATCATAAATGTTCTCAGCAACTTTAAAAAAATTACGAAAACCGAGACGGTTGAAAGTTGGAGCATATTCAGAAAAGATGTTAAAGTTAACACGTGCTCCAGCACAAATTTTACGATCCGAAAATGAGTCAAACCAAAGGTCAAAAAATTCTCTATCGGGAAAGAGTCCGGAGTCGTAATCATCAGATCCAGTAGGACGGGCTGGACTGAAGACATTTGTGGGAACATAATCAGAGGAGGATGATCCTGCTTGAGAGAAATCAACCTTTCTATTTTGGTGTTTAGGTGCCGTGAATGAGAAGGAAGGAAGTAGAATACCTTAAAGAAAGAATAAAGATAGCGGAGAGGACGGCCCACACGACTCCAAGAAAGCTCGAAAGGAAGGAGGAGGAGAAGCTCTATAGGGTTTTTGTGGATTAATTTTGGTAGAAGGATGAAGAAAACTAAAGAAAAATAAAGAATTTATAGAGCTAGGCCGGCTGTTCGGTTCTAGAAATCCACACAGTGCCGACCGAATTTGGTTCGAACTCGGTCATAGTTCAGTCCGAGTTCGGCTGCTTGTATTTCTAATGTCATAAATGCAGTATTTATTTAAAAATTTGAATTTATAACTGTTGTACTTTTTTATTTAATAACTTCTATTACTTTGGGTTAGCTGTAGGGGTCGGAACCTAGCTAGCGGTAGTCCGAAGACTAGTACACCGTGTCGCTTCAGGTTATTTACACCTGTATGACAGAATGACCCTTTCGGCTTGTACCCAAAATAATTTTCGTTAATAAATTACAAAGTTTTGAGTTATAAAAATAAATTTAATAAACATACTACAATATGAATCTGAAAATTCAAATTTGTCGAGCTCTCGTCGCATAACGTTAAATTGGTCTTCAGCCAGTGGTTTTGTGAAAATGTCTGCTAGTTGATGATCTGTGTCAATAAACTCTAGGCAGATGTCCCCATGTTGTTGGTGATCACGTAAAAAGTGATGACGAATTTTGATGTGTTTTGTGCGTGAGTGACATACAGGGTTCTTAGTCAAGTTTATAGTGGTAGTGTTATCACAGTAAATGGAAATCTTAGTGTAGTGCAGATTGTAGTCTTCTAGGGTTTGCTTTATCCACAAAATTTGAGCACAGCAACGTCCTGTGGCGATATACTCAGCCTCAGTAGTTGATAATGCTACAGAATTTTGTTTCTTGCTAAACCATGAGACTAAGTCATTTCCTAGGAAATGACACTACCGCTGGTACTTTTACGGTTTACTTTGCATCCTGCAAAATCCGTATCCGAATAACCTATCAGGTCAAAGAATTTGGTTCTAGGATACCACAAGCTGACTGTAGAAGTTCTCTTAAGGTATCGAAAGATACGCTTAACGGCACTTAGTTATGATTCCTTAGGATTTGCCTGGTATCGTGCACAAATGCAAACACTGAATATAATATCAGGACAACTAGCAGTTAAATATAATAAGCTACCAATCATACCTCGATACTTATGTTGGTCGACAGGTTTGCCACTTTCATCAGTGTCAAGCTTTGTAGATGTAGCCATTAGAGTTCCGATAGGCTTCACATTGTCGAAGTCGTACATTTTTAGTATATCCTTCGTATATTTGGCTTGATTGATGAATGTTTCCTTTGAGTGTTGTTTGATCTGGAGTCCTAGGAAGAAGTTCAGCTCTCCCATCATACTCATTTCAAATTCACTCTGCATACACTTAACAAACTCTTGAAAATGTTTTTCATTAGTAGAACCGAATATGATGTCATCAACGTATATTTGTATAAAAAGAATATCATCATCTAAAGTTTTGATAAACAAAGTTGTATCAACTCTTCCTTTTGAAAAACCATTATCAAGTAAGAAGGTACTTAGGCGTTCATACCAAGCAAGAGGTGCATGTTTGAGTCCATAAAGTGCTTTCTTAAGCTTGAAGACGTGATCAGGTTTTTGAAAATCTTCAAAGCCAGGGGTTGTTTCACAAAAACTTCTTCTTTTAGAAATCCGCTCAAAAATACACTTTTTACGTCCATTTGAAATAATTTAAAATAATTAAAACATGCAAATGCACTAAACATACGGATAGCTTCTAGTCTAGCAACAGGAGCATATGTCTCGTCATAATCAATACCTTCTTTTTGATTATAACCTTGTGCCACTAGACGTACTTTGTTGCGTAGAACTTGTCCATCTTCACTTTGTTTATTTTGGAACACCCATTTGGTACTAATTATCGATTGACCAATAGGTTTAGGAACGAGTTCCCAAACTTGGTTTCTCTCAAATTGACTAAGTTTCTCTTGCATGGCATTAATCCAAAACTCATCATTAAAGACATCTTCTATATTCTTAGGTTCTATTTGAGATAT
This sequence comes from Iris pallida, assembly GCA_029216955.1. Classification (NCBI taxonomy): domain Eukaryota; kingdom Viridiplantae; phylum Streptophyta; class Magnoliopsida; order Asparagales; family Iridaceae; genus Iris; species Iris pallida. The sequence continues at coordinate 170,860 of JANAVB010022289.1, read as the reverse complement.
AAAAGCTATATTTACTGCTATTTCAGAATCTCTAAGAGAGGAGCGTATACGTACACCTTTTGATACATCACCTATAATGAGTGTCTCTGGATGATCTGGTAAGAACTTCAATGATTCAAATTTATGAGTCAGATCTTCCACAGGACTCTTACGGTTTTTGCTTGTACACCTTCATCATCACTGTCACTAGATCTGTGACAATTGAGCTCATCAAAAGTAATATTAGTAGATTCTTCAACAATCATAGATCTTTTATTGAAAATTCTATATCCCATACTTTTAGCAGCATATCCGAGAAATATCCCTTCATCTGCTTTAGAGCCGAACTTATCCAAGTTGTCCTTGGTGCTCAGGATAAAACAACGACATCCAAAAACTTTGAAATAAGAAATGTTTGGAATCCTTCCGAACCAAAGTTCATAAGATGTTTTCTTCAAGATTGGTCAAATTAACACCCTATTTAAAACATGACAGGCTCTGCTAACAGCTTCTGCCCAAAAATATTTAGGAAGATTATGCCGATTCAGCATGACTCTAGCCATCTCGCTTAGAGTACGGTTCTTCCGCTCCACAACACCATTCTGTTGAGGAGTTCTAGGACAAAAAAATTCGTAGTAGTATCCACTATCATCACAAAAATTTTTAAAATCAGTATTTATGAATTTGCCACCATAATCACTTCGGATTCGAGTAATCATGAAACCTTTTTCATTTCGTACCTTTTTACGAAATAATTGAAATTCAAAAATAGCATCACTTTTGTTTGATAAAAAGTAAGCCCAAGTAAAATGAGAGAAATCATCAACAATAACAAATACGTAGAGCTTTCCGCCAAGACTAGCGACTTTACTAGGACCAAATAAATCCATATGTATCAACTATAAAGGTCTAGATGTATTTACAGCGTTGATGGATTTAAATGTAGACCTATGTGCTTTGTTTTTTTCATAGTCAGCACATACCATATCTCTCTTGAACGGAATCTCAGGGAGTCATTTTACCAGCTTCTTAGTGCTCAGTCATGAGATAGTGTCCATATTAGCATGTCCTAGTCTCATATGCCATAGCCAGCATTTATCTAGATTAGCTACTAGGCATCTTCCTGCATTATTAGTACTCTCCAGAAAGAAAACATAAATATTATCTTCTCTAATCCCTTTATATACGGGATTACCAGATGACATATCATATATGGTACATTTGTCTTTTACAAAGTTGATACCATAACCATTATCATCCAAGTGACTTATGCTTAATAGGTTATGTTTCAATTCTATAACTAGACAAACGTCTTTTATTACAGGATAAAGAGATATACCAACAGTTCCATTACCAATGATATCTCCTCTCAGATTATTTTCGAAGGAGACGTATCCTTCTTTCTTCATCGATAGCATGGCAAATAATATGCATCACTAGTCATGTGCCGCAAACATCCGCTATCAAGGATCCATTTGCTTTTAGAATGAGAGGGTTGAGGGTCCACCTACAAAACAAGGAGATAAATCCTTTGGTACCCATTTACTGAAGGGTTCATATTGATTAGTCTTAGGTCTCCAAAGTAATGTGCGATTGTCAACAAGTTTTCTTGCTAAACAATACTGTGATAAGTGTCATGAGTACCACAATACGTGCAAGTGTGTTTTGAAAATGTGTTAGTGGAATCTGTGTTGACATGCCTATGTGGTTTCTTTGAAAACCTATAAGTGAAAGCATGGTGATATTCGTGTTTCTTTCGTGATTTCTGTGTTTTAGTCCTTTTAGGTGTATGCTTAGCATTAGGACTAAACTTAGGCTGTGTCTGTAAAATCTCTAAATTTCTACTATATTTTTTTATTTTATCGATTTTGGTATTGATTTAAAAAAATTTGTATTGTACGTCGCGTAGTCGTATTGTACGCAAACGACGTATTTCGTAATTGCTCGTCGAGTACGAATATGGACGAGCGTACATATTTTTTGAAAAATATTTTAATTTTAATTTTTATAGTTCAAAATAATTTATATAATAAATACTTTGCTATCATATAAGAATTGCTAAGTTTGTTCTTTTCATTTTGAAGGCCCTTCAACTACAAATAATAAATAAATTCTTTATTGTATACTAGAAAAATATATTATGTAAATATTATTTGTGCAAACATATATCATAATTATTTATTACCTTATTTTAAATAAATAGTGTAATTTTTGAAATTATTATTATTAGCATTTTTGGAAAACATATTTTTGAAATATTTGTGACAATTTAAATTTTGATTTGATTCCATGGATACATTTAAAAAGCAAACTAATATCTATATTTGAAATTGATTTGATTTTAAACTAAAAGAATTTAAATAGATTTAATTGGATTTGGATTTGGATTGGATTTGATTGATTTTAAATTAATACATGAATTATCTATTTTGGGTTTAAACTAATCCTAATTCTTATCTTAATGGAAATTCCCATATCCTATAAATAGGCAGGTACTCCTCCATTATTTCTCCACAAGCCATAATTATTCCACAAATAATTTTATTCTCGTGCGTGCATCGTGTCTGTGTCCATCCAAATTCTTATTCCAATCTTGTTTACATTTACATTTATTTTTTGTATCGGACACATCCCGACACAATAGAATTCCTAGCCCTATTCCTGGCCCCGATCCGTCATGACACCCTCAAATTCCTAACCCTACCCGAGCCAACTGCCCACCTCCACGGACCGTCCCCCGGCCATCCACCACAGCCTTCCACCACCGGCATCACCACCCACTGGAACCTCATCGACATCCCCACGACCATCGCTGACCCAACCGGCCACCCCGCCATAACCACAACTATCATCACCACCACCCAGCCTAATTCCGACTACCAACCCGCAGAATACCAACAGCCCCGCCACACCGACTAGCGCCACCACACCAAAATCCCCATCGCCACCGCCAGCTTACGTCTCCACTAACAAAACACCAGCCGCTCCACCACCATCAGAACCACCATGAACACCGCCATCACCGTGGCAGAACCCACACCATCGTCGACCACTCCTCCTCGACACCCCCGTCGCACAACACAACCACCGCCACCACAAGAATTAAGTAAAACCCTAAACCTAACTCACCTGGCCGCCTCCACCGAGTCTTCCCGCGAGCTCCGCCCGGAGCCGCACGCGTGCCGCCTCCTCCTTGGCGTGCCGTGCCTCCACGTAGGACGACGAACCTAGCTACGCTTGCGTCGTCCCTTTCGCCGCTGGCCGATCCGACCCTGGCGAACAGCCGTCGCGTCGACCACGCCGACGTGGGCGTCCGCCCCCACCGCGCGTGCACCCCCTTCCGCGTTCCTCCGCGCACGAGCTCCGCCACCATCACCGTCGTACCGCCCCTTTCCAGTGCTGCCGCCGACTCTTCCAACGGCGCTGTCCGCCGCCGCGCCGGAGCACGTCGCCGCCCACGCGCGAGAAATCCCCCTCTCCGATCGAACCCGCCTCGACGACCGCTCTTCCCCTTTCCCTCCGATCTCCTTTTCCCCTCCGCCGCACAGCCTCCGCCGTCCGCTCCACTCTCCCACTCTCTCTCCTCCCCTTCTTCCCATCCTCCTCTCTCTCTGCTCTTTTAAGAACGAGCAACAGTGCTCTTAAATTGTAGTAATAGTAATTAATAATATTATTATTATTTTATTATAATAGTATTAATATTTATATTTATTATTATGATTATTATTATTATTATAATTTATTATCAGTATTGTTATTATTATTATCATTATTATTATCATTATTATTATTATTATTATTATTATTATTATTATTATTTTCCTTGTTTTGTGTTAAGCTTTAGTAGTATATTAGTAGTTCATAGTACAATATTTTATGACAGTACTACATATATAATTCTCTTGCTTTACGTTTTAATAATTTATTATTATTACAGTATTAGAAAATTTATAGAAATTCTATTAGTAGTTTGTTGATATTATATATTATTTTAAAAACTGGCATATTCAAATATATATTAAGGCTTGGCCCTATAGGTACTTCAAACAATATTTCGAAGCTTATTTTTGTGGTATTAAATATAGATGTAATATTTTCTACAAGCAAATTAAGGTTTTGATATAAAGATGGTTTCTATGACTTCAAGTATTTATCTAAAAGTATTTTACTAATAGAAATATATATATATATATATATATATATATATATATATATATATATATATATATATATATATATATATATATTTCAAACAATGAATATTTTCAAAAATATTTATTTATATATACAAAACTTCTCGATTATTTATCCTTGTCTATTACTAAAACGAATTATTCCTATCTCGAACTTTCGTATATTGACCCTAGCTGATTTGACCCTTCCGGACCAATGGAACTGTCCGTGCCACCATCAGAGGTCCCCTTGGGTAGTTGTTGCGCCAAAGTCGCAGATCGTGCCACCTTGATCATTGCAGTACACCAGGTGTCCTACTAGGCAAGACACCTTGCCATTTATTGTTTATTTATTTTAGCTCATATTTTATTCATTATTTTCTTTATGCAAATAAACTGTGATACAAGGCATAACCTGTTAGAACTTGCTGTTTATTTATATTTCCTACTATGTATTATTTACTTACACATTAAACCTAGATTTAAGGGACCACCTTGTGTGTTGCATCCATAGGCCTTGACACATTTATTTCACGTTGTTGTGTGTCACATATAGGACTCGGACATACGTGATTAGCTGGCCACCAGAACGTATAAGCCATGCGTTAGGAAATAACTGCTAATAGAATTGCATGCTAGAAGACTTAGCAGTTGTGAGTTGGCATTGGGTGGGAAGAACATGATTGGAAGTTGACTACCACCCTATCTATCGTAGACTCGCTCGCTACTGAGGAACGATAGGTAGACTATATGCTATAGACTCGCTCGATACTGAGGAATAGTATATGGTGTTGTGGCTCGCTACTGAGGTACTGCATTGGTATTTTATTGACTTGACAGGGTAGTCATGCGACCATAAACTGTTCTTAAAACTGCCTTCACTTAGAACGGTTAGGCTACCCTTATCCGTTAGGTATGAGTACCTTTGGTTTGGGTACTTGCATCTGACCGTGGCTTGGAACAATAACTTGTCGCGGATTAGTTCGTCACATCTTGTCCTTGTTTGGTTGTAGGTGTGGCTTACTACTTCGATGAGAAGGTATTGAACCTTGTTGGGGTCCGGATACCATATTGGATTCATAGCATGGAAAGATACGTCACCGTAAATTAGTTTACCATCTCATGTCCTTGTTTGGTTGGAGGGATGGTACGCTAGTTTAATAGGTGTGTATTGGACAATGTTATAATTCAATTGACTTATTTATTGAGCAATATTTATTCAGTTTATATTGCATGATATTATGTGTCTTGTTACGTCCCTTTGGGGACTTGGTTATCTCTCCAGGTGTATGCCATTGTCTTTCGCAGGTGTTCTAGCTCTAGCCGTGCTCATCGTTATTTCTTCGAGGATGATTGCATTTGGATCGTCTTTGCTTCGCTCGCCAAAATCTTTCTTTTATTATGTATTTCTTTTCATAGTTGGTAGTGGATTTGTCTCCGCCCAACTACATGTACCAAATGACATTTTCATAGTTGATTATATGAGATCTTCTATTCATTTATTTTGTGTGGATGAGATTAGTTATGGTTCCACTGCATTTTACAGCTTATGTATTCATATGAAGTTTCCATATATTGGGGTGTTTTTCGTATGAATACAGCTGGTATGTCTACGTTACTAGTCCTACGTATTTTGGGACTGGGGCGTTACATATTTTTGTGGTAGCCCATGCAGCTCAAGATAAATTATTTGGTTACTTTACCGTACCAAGCAAGCCTGCGAATAGGATTAGAAGTCTAGGATCTCATCCACATACTTGACCTTTTTCTTCGATTCCATATTCGACCAACTCATCGATTGCATCTTGCTTGATTCCTTCTATCATTATCCTTATCTTTCCTTCGTGCTTGCTAGAGATTGACCCTACAAGTTAGATGTCCCAAACACCCTTAGTTTAATTCTTTTAAGTTAGGTAGAATGCCTTGTGACCTAGCAATCCCTTTGTCCTTGTGACCTATATTAGCAAGTTTACTTAGATTCTAGAATTTAGAGGACCCTAATCCATTTAGCCAACCAAGGACTTGGACAAGAAGATTATATGACGACTGTATGACTTAGAATCATTCTGCCTTCTTTTCATCTTAATCTCTCGTGCCTATGTATTTACCATTTTGACTAATAATGCTAATGTAGCCTAGTTTTTGTAAGCATATTCCTTATCTAGCTTGTCCAAGGCATATGTTAATTGGGTCGCTCCACCTAACATATTGTCTAATCAGAATCGGTGTAGGATGGTCTGATCAACCAAGTGCACTTTGGTTCGCTTTATTTTATCGTTCTTCGTGGATGGGAACATAATTAAACTTGGCCTTTAGAATCCCATCCACGACTGCCTTGAAAATTCTTTTCGAAGTTATTTCGGTCGCCTTTGAATCACGTATTCGTATTCGATAACGCCTCCTTCGAACTCTATATTGCTTTCGTCTTCACCTATTTTAGAAGGATGAAGGCGTTATACTAGAACTTCCTCTAGCCTTCCTATCGATTATGACCATACCATATTATTTTTTCTATGATCTAGATCGCTATTTCTTACGATGCAATTTCGTAAAAACATTATCATCGTTTTGATCCCCATCGATACCCCCTTGTGTCTTCTCACCCCTACTAATTCTTAATTTCGAGGACAAAATTCTTTTAAGTTGGGTAGGATGTAAAACCCCTATTGATTTAAAAAATTTTGTATTGTACGTCGCGTAGTCGTATTGTACGCAAACGACGTATTTCGTAATTGCTCGTCGAGTAAGAATATGGACGAGCGTACATATTTTTAGAAAAATATTTTAATTTTAATTTTTATAGTTCAAAATAATTTATATAATAAATACTTTGCTATCATACAAGAATTGCTAAGTTTATTCTTTTTATTTTAAAGGCCCTTCAACTACTAATAATAAATAATTTCTTTATTGTATACTAGAAAAATATATTATGTAAATATTATTTGTGCATACATATATCATAATTATTTATTACCTTATTTTAAATAAATAGTGTAATTTTTGAAATTATTATTATTAGCATTTTTGGAAAACATATTTTTGAAATATTTGTGACAATTTAAATTTTAATTTGATTCCATGGATACATTTAAATAGTAAACTAAGATCTATATTTGAAATTGATTTGATTTTAAACTAAAAGAATTTAAATAGATTTAATTGGATTTGGATTTGGATTGGATTTGATTGATTTTAAATTAATACATGAATTATCTATTTTGGGTTTAAACTAATCCTAATTCTTATCTTAATGGGAATTTCCACATCCTATAAATAGGCAGGTACTCCTCCATTATTTCTCCACAAGCCATAATTATTCCACAAATAATTTTATTCTCGTGCGTGCATTGTGTCTGTGTCCATCCAAATTCTTATTCCAATCTTGTTTACATTTACATTTATTTTTCTGTGTCGGACACATCCCGACACAATAGAATTCCTAGCCCTATCCCAAGCCCCGATCCGTCCCGACACCCTCAAATTCCTAACCCTACCCGAGCCAACTGCCTGTAGGAACCCTAGAGGGGGGTGAATAGGGTCAAGCTAACTAAACAAGCACTTAGCACAAGCTAATTGGCAATTTAAAAATATAAGTGCAAGAGAAGAAGCAAACACAATACCGACACCCGATATATCCTGGTATCCTCCTAAGAGGCAGTCCAGTCCCGGAACTCTCTCCGGCTTTAATCCACTATTTAAGCAAATAGTTACACACGAGTTTGGATCCGAAAAACTCGCCAACTTCTTACAGAAGAGCTTTAATCCGAAGGGCTCTCCGACTTCAACCGAGAGTTTGGATACGAAGACTCCCCAACTTCAACCGAGAGTTTGGATACGAAGACTCTCCAACTTCAACCTTTCACAATAGGTTTTGATCTCCTTATACAATAGGATGAAGATCTCACTTTTCAACTCAATAACTCTAACACAATTTGTTGATGGCAAATGAAAGCTTTGTAGAGTTGTATGTGGATAAGCTTTGGTGGTTTAGGAATTTTTAGGCTCAAAGCATCAACCTTGAATGAAGGGGTTCAAGGCTATTTATAACCAAAGCATTGAAAAGAGCTCAAGGCAACTTTTCAGTCCACGAACCGGCATACCGCCGGTATGATCCGGCATACCGTCGGTATACCGGTCTGGGATTGCAATGGCTCGAAATATAGCCGTTGGGATCATTTAATGCTGAAAATCCGACCGTTGGAATTTCAACATTACTGAATCGGTATACCGTCGGTATGATCCGGTATACCGTCGGTATGCCGATTTTGTGGACAGAAACTTTCTGTGAACAAAATCGGTATACCGCCGGTATGCACCGGTATACCGTCGGTATGCCGGTTTTCAGCCAAAAATGATCTTGGGCTAGTTTCTGCCCTAGCTTTCGATTTTGCCATCCATTTCTTGTGTTTACAAAAATTCCTAAGACTCATTACAGACTCCAGATAAACTTAGGCAGGTGCAGGCTTCTTCAGAGTCTTGGAATGATGATGGCATGGCTTGGCTTCTTTCTTTGATAGGTGCTGGCTTTTTCCCTTGGCGGCAGCTGTCCAAAGATATCCAGTTTGCGAAAACTGAATACCTTTCGGGGGCTTCGCCCCCGAACCCCCGACGAGGGGCACTGCCCCCTCGACCCCCGTCCGCTGACCGGGCAGCGGAACCCCCGGTGCGTGGCTCCAGAGATGTCGTCGGATGGTTCAGAAAAATCTTGTGGGATCCATCGTCTTTGGCCCACCATGATTTCTTCATTGCATATGTCCACATTGATCTTGCTTATTGCTTTTCTGCATGTACATGTTAGACGAACAAAGCAACACATAGTAGCAAGTATGATAAGTTTAATGCTCATTAGGACAATGATGAGTTTAAGTATAAGTGCTAAGGTGATAGCATAAAAGTTAGTGATATCATAATGATTAAACTTAATTGAATAACCACAATCAAAAACATAGTTTTGATTTTGGCAACCCGATTAATTTTAAGATAGAAAGCTCATATTACTAATATGTAAACCAATAGGCACATATCACCAAAGGTATAAGTATAAGTAGAAATGCTATAGCGATAGTATAAAGATTAGTGATAATGAAATACTAAACTTAACATATTAACCATATTCAAAAACATGATACAATCATTGGGCCAACAATCTCCCCCATTTTGATTATGGCAAATCGGTTAAGTTTAGTATGGACACAATAGATGCATGTATCACTAATATACAAAAGACATAAGCAATTTCACTAAAAGCATACTACTTAGATTACTTATAAATGCATACTTAAACTTACTTCTCCCCCTTTGACATGATCAAAAACAGGCTCCCCCGTACTAAGAGATAAAAAGAAATCAACCTCAAGCATAGAAATCAGAGCATGGGGAAGGCATAGACAATCATGATCAAGATATACTAATTGAGGAACAATAGGAGAAGTGTGTAAAGACAAGTGTATAAAACTACATACCAAATATAGAGTACTACAGAAAATTGCTTGTCAAAACACAATATGGTTGGTAAAACTTAAAAGAATTTGAAGAAAAAGAAATAAGTAGTTACCAACTTGAAATCCAAGGAATAAATCCAAAACACAATAGGATATGAAATATTGCTCCAGTTTTGGAAGAGAACTATGAAATAAAGGATTTCAAACAAAAGCCATGAGGAATAGATAATTGCAACTAATAGATACCAATTGAGATATGAAATTAAATAAACTTGATACCAATTGAACAGATGTAAACTTGAAACATTGATCAAAGAAACCATTAATAATCATAATTGTCCACAAATAAATAGTGGAACAAAATAAAAGAATGATTAATGTAAAATATTGCAATTGATATAAAGTAATCTCATTATTTGCAAGATCTATATGCTTATCCAAGTTCATGCATTTGAACTCAATTACCTTATCATGCTATATGAATATCCTTTAGATAAACATGAAGGTAAAGGAGAAAAATACTTGAGAAGGAGAAATTCAGTCGACTTGAATGCTCCCCCTCAAAGTACTACCAAAGTGGAAAAAAACATGAATTTTGGATAAGTCCTCAACAAGGAAAGCCAAATCAATTAAGCATAAAAGAAAGGCCAAATCAACGAAAGCATAATATTCATCAAGATAAGATCTGAAAGTTAATATTAGCAAGATGACATATTTAACCCATATAAAAGAGAGATAAATGATAAAGACAATAGCATATACTCTCACAAACCCTTCACAAATAAAGTATCATGACCTCATTCACTAAGATATGAAAAAGAAGAAGGTATGGGTCCATGATGAACTAGGTATACGACATATTTAAGGGTATAAATGAATTGAATCAATTAATTTGCTCTCCCTCAAAATATGCGTATCTAGTTCCAAAGCACTTATAACATAAAATAGAAAACTACAAGATCTAGGGGTAAATCAACTATGGATTTCTCCCCCTTGCTCGATGCATATAAGGCTACAATATCGTCAAAAGACGAAAAATATCATCTTTAGTCAAGAAGAGATAACCAATTAATAGCCACTAAAGATGAGAAATCAAAAGAATATTCCAATAAAACACATATAATCAAAAGATAGCATACATTAGTCTATATAGAAGAATCTCATATTTAAATATGATAGATCAATGTATGTAATCCTTTGAGAAAATGTCATCATGAAAAAAGAATAAAGTCAATTAAGAACAATCATGATGATAGACATAATATAGCTCAAAAATAAAATAAAAATGAAACTCAAACATCATGTCCATGATTATCTAATTAAGAAATAATCAACCAATTTATTGCTTTGCATGGATTAGATATGTTTTATCGCATATGTACCAATCAACCGGATAATATCCAAACTTTGCTACTTCTAAATGAAAGACCAATAAAGTTCAAATAGCAAAGGTCATATGTGATAAACCATGAGTAGTCAAAGTAGAGTAATAAATTAACTTGACATTTACAAAATTAGATAGTTTAGGACTACTCAGTCATTAGGATCATTCATAAAGGAAACAAATGAATAAATATGATCTAATGAATCTCATCAAGAGAAAATCACAAGTCCAAAAAAAAATCTCACACATTAACATGGGAAAGAGTCAATCTCATTTAAATAATTACAAACATAATAAAGAAGAGATGTAAATGATAATACGATGAAAACATGACTCAAAAAGTGAGAGAAATTTAAGAGAGACTTGCTAATGACTAGTTATGGAAGAGAGTTAAAACAAGGAATCACAAACCTCTAAGAGAAAACAAGATTTAATAAAGAATTTGTAAAACTAGTTTTAGAGATTAAGCATATCACAAATCTTGTTTTTGTAAACTAGCATATCATATATAGATTGAAGTATAGGAATATAGCTAGATGTGTGAAAGTGAGCCAAAATTATATAGCTTAATAATATATCACAAATAAGCAAACTATATAATCCAAATAAGATTAATGAGAGAAGCCATTAAGAAGATAAATGTGCTCATTAATTCTTAAGTCACTAACACAAAAAAAAATACTTGCTTAAGCATAGAGTTCACAATTAAGGGAATACATTTTGAATGATCAAAATGATTTAGAGACTCTTTACTAAGCAAGGATAAGAGCATAAGATGATAAATAAATGAATTAGACTCTTATCAAGTAAAGGACAAAAGAGATGTTCATGAAAACATAATAAAATAAATCTCTTTGCCAAGTATTGAGATTAACCCAAGATAATGAAATGATAGATCAATCTAGAGAATGCAAAATACTATAGCCACATTAAAATAAGTGTATTCTCTAGAAGTGGAAAAATCTCAACATAAAAGCTCAAACCATAGTAGCTAAATTCATGAGAAATATGATGTAACAATTACAAGTATTCTCATGTGCTACAAAAACATCATTGGGCAACAATAATTCAAAAGGAAGCATAACCCAAGGAATGAGCAAAGAAAGATCATTAAGATCAAGAAAGCTAAATGCTAAGGATAGTAAAAATCATTTTCAAAAGCTTTCATAGTGCACAATAGAAATATATAGATGATATAGATTTGAAAATGTGCACTAAAAATGGAGGTTAATTATAAAAACAAGACAAAACACAAAACCTTGTGATTCTTAAAAGAACTTCCATAAATAGTCAAGTGCAATACATAAACAAATATTTTCTCTCACCATCCCAACTTAAAGATATAAAACAAATAAATATCAAAAGCTAGGAATCATTTATATATATGAAACTATATATATATCACGAATAGGCATACACGAAAAGATCAAAAATCAATTAAGAGCATGTATCCCTAAAGTCAACCAAAAAGCTAAAAAGACATCATTAAAAGAAAGCTTTAAGGAAGAAGCATATTGATTCAAAAAGAGATACACAAATTTGATCAAAAGAATCAATAGCTAGAGTATGAGTTAAGCACGAGTCTAGAAGTAACAAGTATGAATAAATACTCTTCAAGTTAATATAAAACTTTAGCTTAACTCATATGCCTACATAAAGGTATTTAAACAAAAATAGATATCAATATAAGAGATACATGAACTATATGTAAATGAAAAATTTTAATGAATATAGTCATGTATCCTTAATGAATATTTGAGAAATCATCACAAATTCAAAAGCATGTATAAATAAGCTATATTAGGCAAAGACATAATTGATTCTCAAGAAGATAATCAAGATAAAGTATGAGAATCAATAATGAATATATTATGTAAGCACAAGATTAAAAGGGAAGTATAAGTGTATACTTGTCAAGTGATAAGAAGCTTGTGCTAAACATATATATTCACAAATACCGATTTAAAGTAAATGCTACATGTTAAATACAAACCGGCAAGAAGTAACTATTTCAAAAACTTTAAAGACGGAGAGTTAAAATCATATTAACTCAAATCAAAATCAAGCTCCTATGGACTAGAGTGATATACAAGCTTCATAATATAGAGATTAAGAACAACAAGCATGCATAAATCAAATGTGTCACACTTAATAGAAAATGAGTGATAAACTACATAGTGTGAACTAATCATTTAAGTCGAGTAACTAGTCATGCTAGATAAAAGAATTAATAAGAAAATTAACTAAGCATGCTAGAATAGTATCTCACATTGATTTATATAAAAGGCAACTAAAGGATATCAATGTGAGGTAGTAGCAAGACATCAAGAGAAACATGCTAGATTCTACAAATATAAATAATTTAAAGAGAAACGATTAGCATGTTACCAAAGTGGCTCTAGTGGCCACACTTGTGTTGGTGTAATTGCTTAGAAGATGACCTTTGAGCTTTGCAACCACCAACACGCTCCTCGGTACTATGTCCCGATACAAGAAGCTTCACCTACAACATTAGATGAAGACTTTGGTATCCAAATAAACTTGGATCCACATTTATTAGCTTTAGGGACCCATATACTATTTACTCTAGCATTTGTAGAAAAACTTCTACGAATAGGACAAGTTAAGCTCATGTGTCCAATGCGAGAGCAATAGAAGCACCTAATGCTAGTGTGTGCACATGTATCAGAATGAGCATGGTTATGAACATATGACATACTAGAATGATGAGTATCTCTAGAGTGAGCATGAGAAGATTTGGTTTTAAGAATATTATGTTCTAATATCAAATCATCATGCATACAAGTAAGAGAATCAAATTTAACATTTAAAGTATTATTCTCTTTTTCAAATAAAGCAATTCTAGAAATAAAATCATCATTTTGTTTCTTTAAAGAGATAATAGAAGAATCATGCAAATGATTAAGCTCATGTGTTTGCCTCTTAAGATCTTCTATTGGTGAGGAAAGAGATTTGATTTTCAAAATTAAAGCCTCATTCAAACTCTTTAAAGAAACACAAGATGAGTTTTGAGAATCAAGTCTAGATAATAAAAAATTGTTTTCATTTCTCAAAAACTCATTTGCTTCTTCTAAATGAATAACCTTTTCAGAAAGTTCTTCATTTGTAGAATGAAGGTTGTCAAGAATCTCTAAGGATTGTTTAGCCATGGCTTTCCACTTAGAGCATTTCTTGCATTTAGAAGAAACATGATTGTCTATGCTACTAGAAATAAAACCCTCTTTATCGGAGGATGAGGAATAGGTTGCCATAGAAAAATAACAAGGATCTACTCTAAGGATGTTAAGCCTAACAATAGAGTCCTCGCTCTGATACCAATTGTAGGAACCCTAGAGGGGGGTGAATAGGGTCAAGCTAACTAAACAAGCACTTAGCACAAGCTAATTGGCAATTTAAAAATATAAGTGCAAGAGAAGAAGCAAACACAATACCGACACCCGATATATCCTGGTATCCTCCTAAGAGGCAGTCCAGTCCCGGAACTCTCTCCGGCTTTAATCCACTATTTAAGCAAATAGTTACACACGAGTTTGGATCCGAAGAACTCGCCAACTTTTTACACAAGAGCTTTAATCCGAAGGGCTCTCCGACTTCAACCGAGAGTTTGGATACGAAGACTCCCCAACTTCAACCGAGAGTTTGGATACGAAGACTCTCCAACTTCAACCTTTCACAATAGGTTTTGATCTCCTTATACAATAGGATGAAGATCTCACTTTTCAACTCAATAACTCTAACACAATTTGTGGATGGCAAATGAAAGCTTTGTAGAGTTGTATGTGGATAAGCTTTGGTGGTTTAGGAATTTTTAGGCTCAAAGCATCAACCTTGAATGAAGGGGTTCAAGGCTATTTATAACCAAAGCATTGAAAAGAGCTCAAGGCAACTTTTCAGTCCACGAACCGGTACACCGCCGGTATGATCCGGCATACCGTCGGTATACCGGTCTGGGATTGCAACGGCTCGAAATATAGCCGTTTGGATCATTTAATGCTGAAAATCCGACCGTTGGAATTTCAACGTTACTGAATCGGTATACCGTCGGTATGATCCGGTATACCGTCGGTATGCCAATTTTGTGGACAGAAACTTTCTGTGAACAAAATCGGTATACCGCCGGTATGCACCGGTATACCGTCGGTATGCCGGTTTTAAGCCAAAAATGATCCTGGGCTAGTTTCTGCTCTAGCTTTCGATTTTGCCATCCATTTCTTGTTTTTATAAAAATTCCTAAGACTCATTACAGACTCCAGATAAACTTAGGCAGGTGCAGGCTTCTTCAGAGTCTTGGAATGATGATGGCATGGCTTGGCTTCTTCCTTTGGTAGGTGCTGGCTTTTTCCCTTGGCGGCAGCTGTCCAAAGATATCCAGTTTGCGAAAACTGAATACCTTTCGGGGGCTTCGCTCCCGAACCCCCGACGAGGGGCACTGCCCCCTCGACCCCCGTCCGCTGACCGGGCAGCGGAACCCCCGGTGCGTGGCTCCAGAGATGTCGTCGGATGGTTCAGAAAAATCTTGTGGGATCCATCGTCTTTGGTCCACCATGATTTCTTCATTGCATATGTCCATATTGATCTTGCTTATTGCTTTTCTGCATGTACATGTTAGACGAACAAAGCAATACATAGTAGCAAGTATGATAAGTTTAATGCTCATTAGGACAATGATGAGTTTAAGTATAAGTGCTAAGGTGATAGCATAAAAGTTAGTGATATCATAATGATTAAACTTAATTGAATAACCACAATCAAAAATATAGTTTTGATTTTGGCAACCCGATTAAATTTAAGATAGAAAGCTCATATTACTAATATGTAAACCAATAGGCACATATCACCAAAGGTATAAGTATAAGTAGAAATGCTATAGCGATAGTATAAAGATTAGTGATAATGAAATGCTAAACTTAACATATTAACCATATTCAAAAACATGATACAATCATTGGGCCAACACTGCCCACCTCCACGGGTCGTCCTCCGGCCATCCACCACAGCCTTCCACCACCGGCATCACCACCCACTGGAACCTTATCGACATCTCCACGACCATCGCTGACCCAACCGGCCACCCCGCCATAACCACAACTATCATCACCACCACCCAGCCTAATTCCGACCACCAACCCGCAAAATACCAACAGCCCTGCCACACCGACCAGTGCCACCGCACCAAAATCCCTATCGCCACCACCAGCCTACGTCTCCACTAACAAAACACCAGCCGCTCCACCACCATCAGAACCACCATGAACACCGCCATCACCGTGGCAGAACCCACACCATCTTCGACCACTCCTCCTCGATACCCCCGTCGCACAACACAACCACCGCCACCACAAGAATTAAGTAAAACCCTAAACCTAACTCACCTGGCCGCCTCCGCCGAGTCTTCCCGCGAGCTCCGCCCGGAGCCACACGTATGCCGCCTCCTCCTTGGCGTGTCGTGCCTCTCCGCAGGACGGCGAACCTAGCTACGCTTGCGTCGTCCCTTCCGCCGCTGGCCGATCCGACCCCGGCAAACCGCCGCCGTGTCGACCACGCCGACGTGGGCATCCGCCCCCACCGCGTGTGAACCCCCTTCCGCGTTCCTCCGCGCACGAGATCCGCCACCATCACCGTCGTGCCGCCCCTTCCCAGCGCTGCTGCCGACTCTTCCAGCGGCGCTGTCCGCCGTCGCGCCGAAGCTCGTCGCCGCCTACGAGCGCGAAACCCTCCTCTCCGATCGAACCCGCCTCGACGACCGCTCTTCCCCTTTCCCTTCGATCTCCTTTTTCCCTCCGTCGCACAGCCTCCGCCGTCCGCTCCACTCTCGCACTCTCTCTCCACCCCTTCTTCCCATCCTCCTCTCTCTCTGCTCTTTTAAGAACGAGCAACAGTGCCCTTAAATTACAGTAATGGATATTAATAATATTATTATTATTTTATTATAATACTATTAATAATCATATTTATTATTTTGATTATTATTATTATTATTATTATATTTTATTATCAGTATTTTTATTATTATTATCATTATTATTATTATTATTATTATTAGTATTATTATTATTATTTTCCTTGTTTTATGTTAAGCTTTAGTAGTATATTAGTAGTTCATAGTATAATATTTTATGACATTACTACATATATAATTCTCTTGCTTTACGTTTTAATAATTTCTTATTATTACAGTATTAGAAAATTTATGGAAATTCTATTAGTAGTTTGTTGATATTATATATTATTTTAAAAACTGGCATATTCAAATATATATTAAGGCTTGGCCCTATAGGTACTTCAAACAATATTTCGAAGCTCATTTTTATGGTATTAAATATAGATGTAATATTGTCTACAAGCAGATTAAGGTTTTGATATAAAGATGGTTTCTATGACTTCAAGTATTTATCTAAAAATATTCTACTAATAGAAATATATATATATATATATATATATATATATATATATATATATATATATATATATATATATATAGAAATATACATATATATATATATATATATATATATATATATTTCAAAAAAAAAAAAAAATATATATATATATATATATATTTCAAACAATAAATATTTTCCAAATATTTATTTATATATACAAAACTTTTTGATTATTTATCCTTGTCTATGACTAAAACGAATCATTCCTATCTCGAACTTCCGTATATTGACCCTAGCTGATTTGACCCTCCCGGACCCAATGGAACTGTCCGTGCCACCATCAGAGGTCCCCTTGTGTAGTTGTTGCACCAAAGTCGCAGATCGTGCCACCTTGATCATTGCAGTACACCAGGCGTCCTACCAGGCAAGACACCTTGTCATTTGCTATTTATTTATTTTAGCTCATATTTCATTCATTATTTTCTTTATGCAAATAAACTGTGATACATGGCATAACCTGTTAGAACTTGTTGTTCATTTATATTTCCTGTTATATATTATTTTCTTACACATTAAACCTAGATTTAAGGGACCACCTTGTGTGTTGCATTCATAGGCCTTGATACATTTATTTCACGTTGTTGTGTGTCACATATAGGACTCGGACATGCGTGATTGGCTGGCCACCAGTATGTATAAGCCGTGCGTTAGGAAATAACTGCTAATAGAATTGCATGCTAGAAGACTTAGCAGTTATGAGTTGGCATTGGACGGGAAGAACATGATTGGAAGTTGACTACCACCCTATCTATCGTAGACTCGCTCGCTACTGAGGAACGATAGGTAGACTATATGCTATATCGCTCGATACTGAGGAATAGTATATGGTGTTGTGACTCGCTACTGAGGTACTGCATTGGTATTTTATTGACTTGACCAGGTAGTCATGCGACCATGAACTGTTCTTAAAACTGCATTCACTTAGAATGGTTAGGCTACCCTTATCCGTTAGGTATAAGTACCTTTGGTTTGGGTACTTGTATCTGACCATGGCTTGGAATAATAACTTGTCATGGATTAGTTCGTCACATCTTGTCCTTGTTTATTTGTAGGTGTGGCTTACTACTTCGATGAGAAGGTATTGAACCTTGTTGGGGTCCGATACCATATTGGATGCATAGTATGGAAAGATACGTCACCGTGAATTAGTTTACCATCTCCTGTCCTTGTTTGGTTGGGAGGATGGTACGCTAGTTCAATAGGTGTGTATTAGACCATGTTATAATTCAATTGACTTATTTATTGAGCAATATTTATTCAGTTTATATGGCATGATATTATGTGTCTTGTTACGTCCCTCTGAGGACCTGGTTATCTCTCCAGGTGTGTAACATTGTCTTTCACAGGTTTTCTAGCTCTAGCCGTGCTCATCGCTATTTCTTCGAGGATGATTGCATTTGGATCGTCTTCGCTTCGCTCGCCAAAATCTTTCTTTTGTTATGTATTTATTTTCATAGTTGGTAGTGGATTTGTCTCTGCCCAACTACATGTACCAAATGACAATTTCATAGTTGATTATATGAGATCTTCTATTCATTTATTTTGTGTGGATGAGATTAGTTATGGTTCTACTGCATTTTACAGCTTATGTATTCATATAAAGTTTCCATATATTGGGTTGTATTTCGTATGAATACAGCTGGCATGTCTACGTTACTAGTCCTATGTATTTTGGGACTGGGGCGTTACAGTGTCACAGGTATTGCCTGTTTGCCTAACTTGATTTCTAACTTTTTAGAAACCGCAAAAGACTCTTCATATTTAGTAGTCATGTCTATGTGTCTTTGTTCTGTGACTAAGTGCTTCTCCTTCTCTATGTCATATAACTCTTGTATTTTGACATAGTCTCTTTCTTTCTTTACAACTTTGAGGATAGCCTCATGATAGTCAACTTTAAGCTTGGCTATCTCTTTCGTGTTACCGGTAGTAGATATGTCTTTAATGTCTTCAATGAGACTAGACAGTCTAGCTACTTCGGTTGTGTATGACTTAATCTCTTTTTGAGATTGCTTATACTTATCAAGCACATTTCTGTGTTCTTCAAGTAGATCGCTGAAGACATTTTCTAATTCATCGAAAGTAAAGTCGTCATACAAAGGCTTTGAGGATACCTTATCAAAAGCCATAAGATAGACATTGGCATTTCTGTAGGGTCTATCTTCTTCCTCTGTATCACTGGCATCGATTTCATGCCAGATACTTGTGTTTGCATACTTTTGACTAGTTGTTGCTTTTCTGCTTGATCTTGATCTATCGTATGGACTGCTTTTCTTCGAAGTTGGACAGTCCTTCTTCATATGCCCTGATTTCTTGCATCCAAAGCATATTGTTTCATCTTCATTTCTTTCTTGGATATCTCTCTTCCTTCTGTTTAATTTCTCAAACTTTAGGAATTTTCTGAAGTTCTTCACTAGTAGGGCTTGTTTATCACCACTTGATGATTCTTCCTCAGAATCATTGTATATTGATTTTCTGGCCTGAGCTTTAAAGGCGATAGATTTTTTTTGGGGTCGCTTCTTCAAACTCTTGCAGATCAAGCTCATGGGTCATGAGATTGCCCATCAGTGTTTTCAGAGACATGGTGGTGAGATCGTTTTCTTCAATGATTGCTGTTGCCTTTGGGTTCCAGTTCTTGGTTAGAGCCCGTAGCACTTTTCTGATCTTCTCGTGATTACTGTAATCCTTACCAAGAGATTGCAAAGGATTAGTAATATCAAGGAAACGAGTGAACATCTGTGTAATTGACTCACCGGATTTTATTTTAAAAGATTCATATTCATGTGTTAGTGTAAAACCCCTATTTTTTATTATTATTTTTATTATTTTATTAGACTTAAAAATGAATTTATGTAATTTACGATTTTTTTTTGAAATGACCTTAGCCATTGTTGAGTTTTGGAGCACAAGACTACCATGAATTTTGGCACGGAAGATGTAGCAGTGTGCCATGACTAGTGTACTAGCTATGTCGGGGGAAGCCTAGCCATAGTGATGTCCAATATAGGAAAACCATACCAAGTTGTGAATTCACTCATTTAAATTATTTTAATATGATATTATTTTATATATTGATTTTTAGATGACCCAGTTGGGCCAAATCAGTCCGAACTGGGGCCGGACCAAATTTAAGCCCACGCAGGCATGTGGTGGGACCAAGGTGGCCATGTGAACATATTTTATGTACGTAAAAATATTTTCTAAATTATTTTAGAATTTTATGTACAATTTCTAATTATTTAATTATTTGTACGATTATTGGTATTTTTATTATTAAATAATATTTTACAAAATTGTACAGTTTTCTGGACCCAAATAAGGGCGTATGGTAAAGTTCACCCATTGGGACGATTTCATTAATTTATTAAAGTTATTTTGTGGAGATTTATTAAACATGTTTATTCTATTAAGATATTATTATTATTTTGAGTTGATTTATTGTGAGTTGAATTTATATATATGTAGATATGTTTAAACATATTAAAGATTTGGATAGAAAATATTTAAATTGTTATTTGATTTTAATAGATTATGGCGTATATATATGGATATAAATATATATATATATATATATATATATATATATATATATATATATATATATATATATATATATAGAGAGAGAGAGAGAGAGAGAGAGAGAGAGGATGAGGGAGGCGAGGTGCCACCCAATGGAGGGTGTCTACTTGTCACCCCCCACATGCTATCATCATGCACCCATGTGCTTGATGATAGCATGGGGGGTGACAAGTAGACACCCTCCCATGAGGTGCCACCCTACCTCCCTTATATATATATATATATATATATATATATATATATATATATATAAGATTTTTATAGGAATAAATAAAAAAATAAGAGAAAGAAAAAAAAAATGAATGTGTGGTCGGCCCCACCATGTGGGAACCGACCACAATAAGCAGCAGCATGCAAGTAGCTTAATGGCCGCCCATCTAGCAGTAGCAGCAACATGGGGGCCGACCCCTTTGTTGCTCACCTTAGCATATATAGTTATATATATATATATACATATATATATATATATATATATATATGTCTGCGGGGTCGTGGCCTGTTGGTAGCGACGAGGGTCCCCGGGCGGGAGGCTCGGGTTCGAACCCCTCCTTAGGCGCACGCGCCTAAGCCCTAGTAAAAAGGACACCCAAAAATATATATATATATATATATATATATATATATATATATATATATATATATATATATATATATAGGTTTTATTAAACTACAAAAAAACCCAAACCCTAATTTCTATCTCCTTCCTCCTCTCTCCTCCATCCTCCTCCCTCTCCTTGGCATGCGTGCGAGCCTCGTCGGGGTGATAGCAGTCTCGTCCCGCGGAAGCAGTGACAACAACAACAACAAACACCACCACCACCAACGACAGAATTTAAAATCAAGGTATCCGACTTCTCCAATTAATTTTTCTTCCAATTCTTGTCCGTTTTTAGATCCGTAAATTTCTGTAGAAAGCCCACAGGACCCTCTATCATCCCCTTCAAATAGATTTATTTATTCTGCAATAAATTCTAGGTTTAATTAGATTAAAAATCACAAAAAATTAGTTTTCAAAAACCTTAAAACCCCCGGTACGAGGTCCGTCCCGACAAACCGGATGACCCCGATGCAAACTGAGAGTACCGAAAGGTACGTATCAATTTTGTGGACGTGCGGGCTTTGACGGAATTCAAATTGGTTACGTGTGCGCGACGAATTTGATCCGTATCCGTCAAATTTTTTCGTATCGAGCTTTTTCGATATTTCCAATTACTTTGTGCACACTCATCAAATCGCGACAAAACTTGCGCCATTGGACTCGAAATAATTTTTTTGGTCCTGTAAGCCAAGTTTGGTCCGATTCTGAGACCGTTGACTGGGACGCCATTTTGGCGGGCCCACAATCCCACTCAACAAGCGATTTTATGCATGGCTCCTCGGAATCCAAAATTGGACATACCGTTGAGTTCGTCTCGAAAAAACAAATTCATAGACATGTAGTTTGACGACTTTAGAGACCGTAGGTTCTGGCACACATTTCGGTGCAAAGCGGGTCCAACGGCGAACATCGTTTTGACCCAAAATTACGATTTTGTCCCTGTTCTAGAATTTAACTTTTGGACAGGCATTTCCTAGGCATATCTTTTATTCTAAACTCGTTCGTGATGTTTGTTTCAGCATCCGGATCTCCTTGTGGATTTTGACTTTCGTGTTGACGATTCTGACTGTTGGATTTTGCTACATCTCACACCACTCTCAGACAAAACACCTTGTTATTTGCTGTTTATTTATTTATCTCATATTTCATGCATTATTTATTATTTTATGTAAAATAAACTGTGATACATGGCATAACCTGTTAGAATTTACTGTTCATTTATATTTCCTGCTATGTATTATTTTTCTTACACATTAAACATAGATTTAAGGGACCACCTTGTGTGTTGCATTCATAGGCCTTGACACAATTTTACCACATTATTGTGAGTCACATATAGGACTCGGACATACGTGATTGGCTGGCCACCAGTACGTATAAGTCGTGCGTTAGAAAATAACTGCTAATAGAATTGCATGCTAGAAGACTTAGCAGTTATGAGTTGGCATTGGACGGGAAGAACATGATTGGAAGTTGACTACCACCCTATCTATCGTAGACTCGCTCGCTACTGAGGAACAATAGGTAGACTATATGTTATAGACTCGCTCGATACTGAGGAATAGTATATGGTGTTGTGACTCGCTACTGAGGTACTGCATTGGTATTTTTTTGACTTGACCCGGTAGTCATGCGACCATGAACTATTCTTAAAACTGCATTCACTTAGAACGGTTAAGCTATCTTATCTGTTAGGTATGAGTACTCTTGGTTTGGGTACTTATATCTGACCGTGACTTAGAACAATAACTTGTCACGGATTAGTTCGCCACACCTTGTCCTTGTTTGGTTGTAGGTGTGGCTTACTACTTCGATGAGAAGGTATTGAACCTTGTCGGGGTCCGGATACCATATTGGGTCATGGCATGGAAAGATACGTCATCGTGAATTAGTTTACCATCTTCTGTCATTGTTTGGTTGGGGAGATGGTAAGCTAGTTCAATAGGTGTGTATTGGACCATGTTATAATTCAACTGACTTATTTATTTGAGCAATAATTATTCAGTTTATATGGCATGATATTATGTATCTTATTACGTCCCTCTGAGGACCTGGTTATCTCTTCAGGTGTGTGCTCTTGTCTTTCGCAGGTGTTCTAGCCGTGGCCATGATCGCCACTATTTTTTTGAGGATGATTGTACTTTGATCGTCTTTGCTTCGCTCGCCAAAATCATTCTTTTTTATATCTTGTATTTCTTTCCATAGTTGGTAGTGGATTTGTCTCCGCCCAACTACATGTACCAAATGACAATTTCATAGTTGATTATATGAGATCTTCTATTCTTTTATTTTGTATGGATGAGATTAGTTATGATTCTACTGCATTTTACAGCATATGTATTCATACGAGGCCTATGTACTTCATATGAATACAGTTGGCATGTCTACGTTCCTAGTCCTGCGTATTTTGGGACTGGGGTGTTACATGATTTTGTGGTGGCCCATGCAGGTCGAGTTTATCACTTCGGTTACATTACTGTACCGAAGTGAGCCTGCAATATAGGATTATAGTCTAGGAATCTCATCCACATACCTGATCACCTTCCTTGATTTTCACATTCCGAACTCTCATTGTCTTCCTTGATTTTTGCATCTTGCTTGAACTCTTTCTACCAACACCCTATCCTCTTGTGCTTAAACATGGTTAGAAAGATGACTACACTACTATATACTTATTGGTCAACCATATGGCTAGAAGGATTACATTGGTAATTAGAATACACGGAGACCTTAACTAAGTTATAAAGGCATTTTCTGAAAGTGTGATTTAATGGTTAGCAGTTTCTAAGTTTGGATATTACCAAAGAAAGTTTAACCTTGAGATTTCTAAGTAGCAATCACCGGAGGATTGATAGAATCTTATTTGATACTGCAGGGAAATAGTTAGAACCTATATACAACTGATTTAAGAAATTGAGTTGATTTTGAGGTTTGATTTCATGAATTATTGGATTATAGTTACACATCTTTGAGCGGATATAAAGTTGGAATAGAAATGATCTTAAGATTGTAAAAGTGGCAGTATGAATTATTTAAATTAAGTCGTATAGTTTGCGCTTAATATGTTAAAGGATTAAAATTTTAAGTGGAAGTAATGATATTAAAATTTTGGTTAAAATATTTGGAAGATATGAAAACAATTTTTGAGGAAAAGTTTCAAATTAAAATCGTGTCCTTTGATTGAAGATTTACAAATCTATTTAGATTGTGGGTTTGAAAAGTTGTGAATATGGATATCAAATTTGGTATAAAAAAATGATGGATAAGATCACTTGAATGTTGAGTTTAACGTTGGATTGCTAATATTACATTTTTGGGAAAAGTTACTAATGATGTGATGAAAAGTTATTTTGATTGATTAAAGGAATTTACCATTTAAAACTTGTGATTATGTTTGAACGACTTAGAATTAGAAATTTTGGTTGATGAGTGTGTTAAAATATTGAGCTATAAATTTAAGATTGCTCGTGATATGTTAAAGGTCTATCTTGAGGGTTATTTGAGAAATTTTGGAGTATTAAAGTTATGAAGTGATATAGAAATTTTTGCATTCATGATTTATGAACTCTTGAGTTTAAAAGTTGGGTGGAAATGTTAAATTTTGGAAAGGTTAGTAGTAACGTGATAAAAGTTTACTTAGGGATTAGATTTTGTCATGATTAAATTTGACGGCTTGGAGTGAATACAAATTTTGGTGGTTTATTTTGAAAATTTATTAAGAAACTTTTTGGAGGAAACTCGAGTTAAAATTTTAATGGTAGGCCACCAAGATAGTCCTAATAAGTTAGAAGTATTCCATACTAAATGCCATGTCACCCATGACTATGATAGTAGTATATAGACAAGTGTTGTTAGCCATCTATCAAACTATGTGACTGTATCTCAACCTTGACTTACTCGACCTTTTCTCAAATCTAGAACTTTTATTGTGACCTTCGAACCGTTTGCAATTTGAATAGTGATTTGATTGTTCCTTAAAAATGTATCCATCTAGGAGACTATTTTCTCTCTAGAACTGTGACCCTAAATTATATTATTGAATTCCTTAATTAATCTTATTTCATGCTTTAACTTGATATTCTTTATTTTATTTTATTTTTGGCATTAATTGTCACATCTTGAACTCCCACTTTCTATTTTAGATCTTTTGGCATCCATTACCGTGACTTTGATATTTGGAGCACAACACTAGATTTTTTCTTTCAATAATTTTATATGTAAAGCCTAGACAAGCCCACCTTCATGTAGATATATCATGTCCCACTAAAACACGTCTCCTTGTACACTATTTTCATGATATGACCTTCTGATCAAAATGGCTAAACTATAATCTTTACCATGATACCGATATATTTCTCGACCACGGATAGGGATTCAACCTCGACTCAAACTCTTTCGACCCGATATGTGATTTTGTTCTACTTAATTCCTTAAATTCTTAAATGTGTGCTTTATCTTGATTGCTTGACCCATTGTCCCATCACACTACTAGCTTAACTCTTGTAAGTTGGGTAAAATACCTCACGGTCCAACAAAGCCTTTGCCCTTGTGACCCATGTTGATAAGTTTACTCAGACTATAAATTCAGAGGACCCTAACTTAGCAAGTCAACCAAGCTAACTGCACAGGCCCAAACTTCGGGCGGAACTTAGATTTTAAAAGATCCAGAACTATTTAATATCCTTTATCATTTTCTTACTGATATTTTGACTATCTTATGGTGCTAATTATCCTCAGTTTTACAAGCTTATTTCTTTACCAAGCTTGATCATGACATATTTTATTGGGTGCACCCACTAACATATTGTCTAATAAGAACCAGTGCATAATGGTCTGATCAACCTATTGCACTTTGGTTCGCCTTCGTACATTATTCTACGTGGATGGAGACATAGTTAAACTTGCCTTAGAGTCTCATCCACGACAGCCTTGGCAATTCTCTTTTGAATTATTTTCGTCGTCTATGGACTACGTATGGTACTCAATAGCATCGTCTTGAACCCTTTATTGTTCTTGTCTTTTACTTATTTTAGAGAGACAATGCACTGTACTTGAGAAATGGACCCAAGGCATCAGTTTAGACATGTGACTATATCCTCGCATTAAACTACTCCTTCTACCCCTCAACCCCATCTACCCTGTTATTCCTAAATTTCGAGGACAAAATTCTTGTAAGTTGGGTAGGATGTAAAACCCCTATTTTTTATTATTATTTTTATTATTTTATTAGACTTAAAAATAAATTTATGCAATTTACAATTTTTTTTTTGAAATGACCTTAGCAATTGTTGAGTTTTGGAGCACAAGACTACCATGAATTTTGGCTCGGAAGATGTAGCAGTGTGCCTTGACTAGTGTACTAGCTATGCTGGGGGAAGCCTAGACATAGTGATGTCCAATATAGGAAAACCATACCAAGTTGTGAATTCACTCATTTAAATTATTTTAATATGATATTATTTTATATATTGATTTTTAGATCACCCAGTTGGGCCAAATCAGTCCGAACTGGGCTCGGACCGAATTTAAGCCCATGCAGGCATGTGGTGCGACCAAGGTGGCCATGTGAACATATTTTATATACGTAAAAATATTTTCTAAATTATTTTAGAATTTTATGTACAATTTTTAATTATTTAATTATTTGTACGATTATTGGTATTTTTATTATTAAATAATATTTTACAAAATTGTACAATTTTTCGGACCCAAATAAGGGTGTGTGGTAAAGTTCACCCATGGGGATGATTTTATTAATTTATTAAAGCTATTTTGTGGAGATTTATTAAACATGTTTATTCTATTAAGATATTATTATTATTTTGAGTTGATTTATTGTGAGTTGAATTTATATATATGTAGATATGTTTAAACATATTAAAGATTTGGATAGAAAATATTTAAATTGTTATTTGATTTTAATAGATTATGGTGTATATATATGGATATATATATATATATATATATATATATATTATATTATATATATATATATATATATATATATATATATATATATTATTATTATTATTATTTTATATATATATATATATATATATATATATATATAATAATAATAATAATAATAATAATATATATATATATATATATATATATATATATATATATATATATATATATATATATATATATATATATATATATATATTATTATTATTATTATTATATATATATATATATATATATATATATATATATAATAATAATAATAAAAATATATATATAATAATAATAATAATAAAATATATATATATATATATATATATATATATATATATATATATATATATAGTATTTAAAAGATTTTGATAGGATTAAATAAAAAAATAAGAGGAAAAAAAAGCATGTGTGGTCAGCCCCACCTTGTGGGAACCGACCACAATAAGCAGCAGCATGCTAGTAGCTTGATGGCCGCCCATCTAGTAGTAGCAGCAACATAGGGGCCGACCCCTTTGTTGCTCACCTTAGCATATATATATATATATATATATATATATATATATATATATATATATATATATATATATATATATATATATATATATATATATATATGTTTTATTAAACTCCAAAAAAAAAACCCAAACCCTAATTTCTATCTCCTTCCACCTCTCTCCTCCATCCTCCTCTCTCTCCTTGGCATGCGTGCCAGCCTCGCCAGGGCGACAGCAGTCCCGTCCTGCGGAAGCAGTGATAACAACAACAAACACCACCACCACCAACGACAGAATTTAAAATCACGGTACCCGACTTCTCCAATTAATTTCTCTTCCAATTTTTGTCCATTTTTAGATCCGTAAATTTCTGTAGAAAGCCAACATGACCCACTATCATCCCCTTCAAATAGATTTATTTATTCTGCAATAAATTCCAGGTTTAATTAGATTAAAAATCACGAAAAATCAGTTTTTAAAAACCTTAAAAAAACCCGGTACGAGGTCCGTCCCGACAAACCGGATGATCCTGTCAAAAACCGAGAGTACCGAAAGGTCCGTATCGATTTTGTGGACGTGCGGGCTTTGACGAAATTCAAATTGGTTGCGTGTGTGCGACGAATTTGATCTGTATCCGTCAAATTTTATCGTATCGGGCATTTTCGATATTCCCAATTACTTTGTGCACACTCATCAAATCACGACGAAACTTGCGCCATTGGACTCGAAATATTTTTCTGGTCCTGTATGCCAAGTTTGGTCTGATTCTGAGACCGTTGACTGGGACGCCATTTTAGCGGGCCCATAATCCCACTCATCGAGCGATTTTGTGCACGGCTCCTCGGAATCCAAAATTGGACATACCGTTGAGTTCATCTCGAAAAAATAAATTCATAGACATGTAGTTTGACGACTTTAGAGACCGTAGGTTCTGGCACGCATTTCGGTACAAAGCGGGTCCAAAGGCGGATATCGTTTTGACCCAAAATTACGATTTTGTCCCTTTTCCAGAAATTGACTTTTGGACAGGCATTTCCTAGGCATATTTTTTATTCCAAACTCGTTCGTGATGTTTGTTTCAGCATCCGGAGCTCCTTGTGGATTTTGACTTTCGTGTTGACGCTTCTGACTGTTGGATTTTGCTACATCTCGCACCACCCTCAGGCAAGACACCTTGCCATTTGCTGTTTATTTATTTAGCTCATATTTCATGCATTATTTATTATTTTCTTTATGCAAAATAAACTGTGATACATGGCATAACCTGTTAGAACTTACAGTTCATTTATATTTCCTGCTATGTATTATTTTTCTTACACATTAAACATAGATTTAAGGGACCATCTTGTGTGTTGCATTCATAGACCTTGACACAATTATACCACGTTGTTGTGAGTCATATATAGGACTCGAACATGCGTGATTGGCTGGCCACCAGTACGTGTAAGACATGCGTTAGAAAATAACTGCTAATTGAATTGCATGCTAGAAGACTTAGCAGTTATGAGTTGGCATTGGGAGGAAAGAACATGATTGGAAGTTGATGTCACGACCCGCACCCACTATAAGGGTACGAGCGCGTAACAACGCCCAGCCTACGCCGCAGTATCGACGGTAGAACGATGTTCTAGGTCACTATCTAACCATCAACTCACGCAATGAATAATGTACTCATCATGATCAACTCCGAACGGAGGAAAAGTGTAAGATATCGTAACTCAATTACAGTCTAAGCACGATAAGATAACACAGAAGAAATAACTAAGAATAGAAGACAACTACTAAAATAACAACTCTCAACAATCTCAAATACTACATAAGTTTCAATCCACTACAACAAGTTTAACATAGAAAAACATATGCTAGTCTACTAAACTAAATCCCGATCACTCCTGAGTGTCGGGGCCAAAGGTAGCCATCATGTCTCCGGGTCCATAATATGTAGGCAAGTATCCTCAGGGCAATCATCTGTAAAATTTTCAACAGGTCCAGTCAGGACAGGAACGAACACAATCTCATCTAGAAAACCCAAGTAAATGACAGAGAACTATAAAGCAGTTATAGACAGTTGTATTGATGAATATGGCAGTTTATGTTCAGGTGATGGTAAGAAAGACAGATAAAGTGCAAGGAAAGAAAATAACTAAACAAGAGAAGAATCATAGCAATGAAGACTGTAAAAATAGAACTAGTTGAACCAGGGTAGTATGATATAAAGTCCAGACAACAATGTAGACAAGTGTAACTCCAATGTAAGTCCAGTACAAGATGAATCTAATACAAGATGAATCCAGTAAGGGACGATTCCAGTTATAGTGTTCATTGATTCCAGGGTGAGTCCAGCCTATACTCTAGCAGTGTTTTAAAATACCGAGATAGACATATAAATAGCTATGGGTAATCCGGCACATCACACACCTGGCCGAGTGTGAGATGGCTATCATTCCAGTTTGATTCCAGCAAAGGGTGATTCCAGAAATGGGGTATGTCTACATGTCTTACTCTAGTATTTCCCCTCCCAGCAAGTGAATCCAGAATTCTGACACAATGATTCAATATGAGTCCAGCCAAAATATAATGATACCAGTAAATGATTCCAGTAAATGATTCCAGTAGGTGATTCCAGTAATAGAAGCCAGGAATAATGATACCAGTAATAGAGGCCAGAAAATAAATGTGTGTCGTATACATGAATCCAGAATATCCATATGTGTTGTAACAGAGAATCGCATACAACTAACTAGAACTGAAGTACCGTAATTGACAAGTAAATGAGAGAACTATCAGAGAATGTACTCGCCTGTTACTCTGAAAAGAATAAGATAATATCAGATGCCTGCACCCGAGTCACAATGTCCTAAATAGAGCAGTATGGATTGTAATATGTTTAAAATAAGGTAAATGGAGTCTACGATGCAATCTACATGATTCTAAGTCAATTCAAGGTCAAAGTCAACTCTAAGTCAAACCTGGTCAACTGTCTAGGTCAAACTAAGTCAAGGTCAAACTAGGTCAACTCTGGGTCAACTCAAGTCAACATCTAGTCAATCCTGAACCATTGGGTCAAACCTTGGTCAATTCTAGGGTTTGGTCAACTGTTGAGTCAAACCAAGGTTAACTCGGTTCTTTCTAGGTCATACTAGATCAATATCCTATGTATCAACCTATACCTTACCACAAATGTAAGCTAATACCTTAGCACTCAATACCCTGTCACATATCACCTAGGTAATCCCATTACCTATACTTAAGACTACCCACATAACCAAATACCTATAAATAGGAATTTCATATATGGCTATATATCCACATACATATGTATCTTCACATGTTTATTCATACACACATATTACATATATATATCACATACATTATATATAAATAGGTATACAATATTGAGGGTTACATTGTATTCATGCAAGGGAGTTAGTTAACATGTGAGGGGTTAAGTTTAGTGTAAAGGTGAGTGATGTGAGGTATCAACATAGGTTAGTCCATACTAGGCCTAGCCAAACTTCTATTCAAAACCACATGCCAAAACCAAATCAATACCATTTATATCCTATATCAACCATTCCTATATAGATCAATCTATATACAATTTAATACATGTGGGTAGAAACTACTCAATGAATGTGTGTATGTGTAAGGTGTGAACAAGTTAGGCATGCATAAAGGGTTAGGGGTTGTGTTTGTTCAGATTTTGTGTTGTGTACATAGGTTCACATGTGAGATGATATCCGGGAAAAATCAGTTAATAATTTAATCTTCAGGTTCACATGATGGAATCTCAGGTTTATATAAACCAAATTCAGATATTGCATACATTTCATTCATAAACATAACATACATGCTTTCAATATGAATAGGAGAAAACTGAAATAGAAAAGGGAAGGGAGGACTGTACACTGCTACAATGCAAACATTTCAGGCCAACTGCTAATGCAGTGAGCCATTGCCAAGTCAAATGGCCAAGTGCCATAGCAAGGGCCATATGCCAAGCCAATGGCCAATAGAATCTCAGGTTTTGGAATCAAAACTCAAATTTGGTTTAAGAAAAAGAAACTGATTCTCAGGAATTTATGGTGCAGTGACAGTGCCTATATCCATTCAGAATTTCAGATTGTACCAACAGTACAATAACAGAGAATATGTGTGATATGAGTGTGAGTGAACATGTTCTCAATTTTAGGCATGCGTGTGTGTGTAGTGTGTTGACAGTGTGTGAGCGCAATAAGTGTAGTGACAGGAAATAGATGGGGGAAGGCAATGTGCATACAAGGGGGTGCAGGGAAATGTGTGTGCATAGTCTCAGTTCTCATGAATCAACAGTGAATAGTGTGTAGGTGATGTTGTAGGTAGTGGGCAGGAACTCAGATTTGTGTGTGACATTGGCTAGGGTGTGTCAAGTGGCAGTTAAAAAGGTTAATGAAGAGTGTAGCTCAGGTTGTGACAGGAATGTGTGAGTGAAGATTAGGAGATAGGAATGCGTGTAATAGGATATATCATGTCAAGTGTCTCAGGAATGTGTCTCAGAAATTTGACAGTGGGTAATAGGGGAAACATCCCAGTTAACAATCAACCTCAGTTAACAACCTAAATTAGCATGGACATTAACATTTCATATTTTCAGAAAATCTCAGGAATCAACACTAACTATCAGTTCATAAAACCAAAAACCCAACTCAGTCCTCTTAAAAAAAAACTGAGAATAAGTCTCAGACTTTAGTACATACCTACATGTATGCTCGGTTTAAGAATAACCCACACTCAGGTTTCAGTCCTTCAAAAAAGAACCTAAATCAAGACATACATGAACCCAATACAACCTAAATTACTCATGCAACCACAAATTCATACTTGTGTCAGAGGGGTACACGTGTTGGGGTGTGACACACGTGTCCAAGGGTCGAGTCGTGTCCCAAGACATGTAAACCAACTGTGCCAGGACACTGGTATCAGAAAAATAATGGAAAATGCAAATTCAAAATCAAATCATGTTAATTCATATTTTAAATGGTTGGTAAAACATAATACAAGTGTACACGTGTCAAGCAAGGTATTCGTGTCCAACCAAGTGGACGCGAACGTTCCAGAATACACAATCACTCACAGATACGCACACGTGCACTGGACTGCATGCAGCGTCGTGCACGCATGCACGCGTGTCCCACACGTGACACAGGCCACGTGGAGACACGTGGCCATGCACATTTGTTTGCCAGGTGTCAGGGTTGGTGTCCAACTGCCTGCAAAGAGTCCACATTGCGTCGTGTCCAAGTTACAAGCCCGTGTCAGTGGTTAAATTCCACGCGTGCACAGACTGCACGCGCGGCCAGTGCGGCCAGTGCGAGTGAGTTTTCTCACTCGATACGACACGACTCGACACGAGACTTTGGGGGTGTCTTGTCAGACATTGCCCCTAGGTCTGTGTCAAGTTTGACGTGTCCACGTATCCTGTGTAGGGAGGAATAGAGGTCGGGTAGCAGGACACTGCCCTAAGGCTGCTGCGGGCGTGTTCGTGTCCGTTTTGGACACGGACACGACTCGAATTCATGCTCAGTCATATACAAAAATAATCTACATATAATAAGCTATCCAAAAATATAATTTATTTTGAAAAATATTAACATTCAATCCATTGAGACATTTCAACAAACACCTATACAACACTACGACACGTGTCCGATACGGACACCAAACGGATACGAAATTCACCCAAATTTCAGGGACACCTAGGAGACTCAAAGATCTAGCCCTACATACAAAGAAAACTAAAATTTAAATCAATTTAAAGGGTTTTACCTATATATATATAATTTGTAAAAAAAGGCTTCAAATGGGGGGTGTTCTTCTTGATGGCCAAATGCTCCAAATTGATCCCAAACTGAAATAGCTCTCCACCAACAGTCCATAAACTTAAATTAGAACCCAATGCAAAAGACTAGGATGAAAAAGGAGATCAAATGAATAAAATGAGAATTTTTGGAAGGGGGAAGAATACCTTTCTTTTCTCCAAGTGTTGGAATGAAAATAAAAGAGGCAAGAACTAAAAGAGGAGACTATTTATAGGGAGGGGAGCCCTAGTGCCTTTTCATAGGTTCAATAATTAGGGTTAGGGTTCACTAAATGGCCCATGGGCTTAAGTCATGATCAATTAAATAATTAAGCCATAAGTCATTTCATGAAACCACAAGCCATGACTAAAATTCACTAAACCAAATCTCCTCATTCTAAAACTATGCTCTAATGATTAAAATAGGTTAACTCAAGTTAGACTAGGGTCACCATGGCTAGGGTTAGCTTTTAAGCTAGTTCACTAGGTCTCAACAAGTCATGGTCAACTAGAATTCACCAATTCAATAAATCACCAAATAATTCAAATAAGTCAAAATGACCAAATTACCCCTAGGCTAAAAATGATAATTAATCATACTAATGACATGGTTAGGCTCTAGGTCATGCAGTCTCTAGGGTTTCACTAGCAGCACATCAAAATCACAAGTCATGACTTAAACCAGTTTTTAAATAGTTTAAAAATTATTAAAAATTACTAAAAATTATAATGTGAATCAAATATCAATAATTAATAATTATAATTACAAAATTTCAAAATTACCCACATCTGGAAAACTGTGTGTTACAATCCTACCCACCTTAGAAAAATTTTGTCCTCGAAATTAAGATGATCGTACCCCCTACTAGGTCAAACCCCCAATCAATCAATGTCGAAACAACACAATCCTACTGGTCGTGATTTCACAGTCTCGAATAGGGTAGCTACACTATCTAGCAATCACAACTATATCCTGGCAGGTACTAATGGAATCACACAACAAGATGGAAAGAAGAACAGGAAGACAGACCTGCTAACCCGTCACCCGTAGCGTCGGTCTACTCGACTGTCAGCACAAGAGCCCTGCCCCTCTGGGGTGTATCCCTCTGTTGGTGCGGGGCACGGTGCTGCGCTACAGGTGGCCTAGATCCCTCTATCTAATCCTTGACACTCAAGTAATATCCACCTTGATATTCCACTCAAATTCTCTAGGGCACCATCTCTATGGTATCTATCCTGCAATCTAATAATCATACCCGTCTATCCAGAACCATGTCACCAGAATCCTCATCACACTAGTAAGTATGGCTGTGATAATCCATAGAGTCCACAACTAATGTACATACCTCTAGAATCATGGTATTTAAAAATTTTGTATTGCCGCTAGCTTGGCTGCAAAAACTTTAAATTCCCACATCCGAGAAATACATCAAAAATCAGACTCTATCCCATCGCCCAACCAGCTAATATGGCTGTAAAAGACTCTAGATTCTATGACTGAGGCAACCTAGCCCATAATGTTATCTTGGTAGAAAATTAAGTCAATAATGAATACCAAGAATAAGTTCAACGATGAATCAATGAAGATGGACAGATACTGTCAGAATCAAATTTTGAGATAGTTTATAATGAGATTCTCAAGGGTCATCCCAGGAATCTTTTCAAATAGTCCTAACTGTGATTGAGTACTCCCTCAACTAGAGCATATTCCTTAATTCCTATCGCAGGCGCGCAACAGTACAACTAATCGTTGCACTAACACGATATCGCACTAATGCGACTCTCGACCTGCATGGGCCACCACTAAAAATGTGTCACGACCCGTACCTACTGTAAGGGTACGAGCGCGTAACAACGCCCAGCCTACGCCGCAGTGTCGACGGTAGAATGCTGTTCTAGGTCACTATCTAACCATCAACTCACGCAATAAATAATGTACTCATCATCATCAACTCCAAACGGAGGACAAGTGTAAGATATCGTAACTCAATCACAGTCTAAGCACGATAAGATAACACAGAAGAAATAACTAAGAATAGAAGACAACCACTAAAATAACAACTCTCAACAATCTCAAATACTACAAAAGTCTCAATCCACTACAACAAGTTTAACATAGAAAAACATATGCTAGTCTACTAAACTAAATCTCGATCACTCCTGAGTGTCGGGGCCAAAGGTAGCCATCCTGTCTCCGGGTCCATAATATGTAGGCAAGTGTCCTCAGGACAATCATCTGTAAAATTTTTAACAGGTCCAGTCAGGACAGGAAAGAGCACAATCTCATCTAGAAAACCCAAGTAAATGACAAAGAACTATAAAGCAGTTATAGACAGTTGTATTGATGAATATGGCAGTTTATGTTCAGGTGATGGTAAGAAAGACAGATAAAGTACAAGGAAAGAAAATAACTAAACAAGAGAAGAATCATAGCAATGAAGACTATAAAAATAGAACTAGCTGAACCAGGGTAATATGATATAAAGTCCAGACAACAATGTAGACAAGTGTAACTCCAATGTAAGTCCAGTACAAGATGAATCTAATACAAGATAAATCCAGTAAGGGACGATTCCAGTTATAGTGTTCAATGATTCCAGGGTGAGTCCAGCCTATACTCTAGCAGTGTGTTTTAAAATACCGAGATCGACATGTAAACGGATATGGGTAATCCGGCACATCATACACCTGGCCGGGTGTGAGATGGCTATCATTCCAGTTTGATTCCAGCAAAGGGTGATTCCAGAAATGGGGTATGTCTACATGTCTTACTCGAGTATTTCCCCTCCCAGCAAGTGAATCCAGAATTCCGACACAATAATTCAAGATGAGTCCAGCCAAAATATAATGATACCAGTAAATGATTCCAGTAAATGATTCCAGTAGGTGATTCCAGTAATAGAAGCCAGGAATAATGATACCAGTAATAGAGGCCAGAAAATAAATGTGTGTCGTATACATGAATCCAGAATATCCATATGTGTTATAACAGAGAATCGTATACAACTAACTAGAACTGAAGTACAGTAATTGACAAGTAAATGAGAGAACTATCAGAGAATGTACCCGCCTGTTACTCTGAAAAGAGTAAGATAATATCAGATGCCTGCACCAGAGTCACAATGTCCTAAATAGAGCAGTATGGGTTATAATATGTTTAAAATTAGGTAAATGGAGTCTACGATGCAATCTACATGATTCTAAGTTAATTCTAGCTCACAGTCAACTCTAAGTCAAACCTGGTCAACTGTCTAGGTCAAACTAAGTCAAGGTCAAACTAGGTCAACTCTGGGTCAACTCAAGTCAACATCTAGTCAATCCTGAACCATTGGGTCAAACCTTGGTCAATTCTAGGGTTTGGTCAACTGTTGAGTCAAACCAAGGTTAACTAGGTTCTTTCTAGGTCATACTAGATCAACATCATATGTATCAACCTATACCTTACCACAAATGTAAGCTAATACCTTAGCACTCAATACCCTGTCACATATCACCTAGGTAATCCCATTACCTATACTTAAGACTACCCACATAACCAAATACCTATAAATAGGAATTTCATCTATGGCTATATATCCTCATACATATGTATCTTCACATGTTTATTCATACACATATATTACATATATATATCACATACATTATATATAAATAGGTATACAATATTGAGGGTTATATTGTATTCATGCAAGGGAGTTAGTTAACATGTGAGGGGTTAAGTTTAGTGTAAAGGTGAGTGATGTGAGGTATCAACATAGGTTAGTCCATACTAGGCCTAGCCAAACTTCTATTCAAAAACCACATGCCAAAACCAAATCAATACCATTTATATCCTATATCAACCATTCCTATATAGATCAATCTATTTACAATTTAATACATGTGGGTAGAAACTACTCAATGAATGTGTGTATGTGTGAGGTGTGAACAAGTTAGGCATGCATAAAGGGTTAGGGGCTGTGTTTGTTCAGATTTTGTGTTGTGTACATAGGTTCACATGTGAGATGATATCCTGGAAAAATCACTTAATAGTTTAATCTTCAGGTTCACATGATGGAATCTCAGGTTTATATAAACCAAATTCAGATATTGCATACATTTCATTCATAAACATAACATACATGCTTTCAATATGAATATGATAAAACTGAAATGGAAAAGGGAAGGGAGGAATGTACACTGCTGCAATGCAAACATTTCAGGCCAACTGCTAATGCAGTGAGCCATGGCCAAGTGCCATAGCAAGGGCCATATGCCAAGCCAATGGCCAATGGAATCTCAGGTTTTGGAATCAAAACTCAAATTTGGTTTAAGGAAAAGAAACTGATTCTCAGGAATTCATGGTGCAGTGACAGTGCCTATATCCATTCAGAATTTCAGATTGCACCAACAGTACAATAGCAGTGAATGTGTGTGATATGAGTGTGAGAGAACATGTTCTCAGTTTTAGGCATGCGTGTGTGTGTAGTGTGTTAACAGTGTGTGAGTGCAATGAGTGTAGTGACAGGAAATAGATGGGGGAAGGCAATGTGCATACAAGGGGGTACAGGAAAATGTGTGTGTATAGTCTCAGTTCTCATGAATCAACAGTGAATAGTGTATAGGTGATGTTGTAGGTAGTGGACAGGAACTCAGATTTGTGTGTGACATTGGCTAGGGTGTGTCAAGTGGCAGTTAAATAGGTTAATGAAGAGTGTAGCTCAGGTTGTGACAGGAATGTGTGAGTGAAGATTAGAAGATAGGAATGTGTGTAATAGGGTGTATCATGTCAAGTGTCTCAGGAATGTGTCTCAGAAATTTGACAGTGGGTAATAGGGGAAACATCCCAGTTAACAAACAACCTCAGTTAACAACCTAAATTAGCATGGACATTAACATTTTACATTTTCAGAAAATCTCAGGAATCAACACTAACTGTCAGTTCATAAAACCAAAAACCCAACTCAGTCCTCTTAAAAAAAACTGAGAATAAGTCTCAGACTTTAGTACATACCTACATGTATGCTCGGTTTATGAATAACCCAAACTCAGGTTTCAGTCCTTCAAAAAAGAACCTAAATCAAGACATACATGAACCCAATACAACCTAAATTACTCATGCAACCACAAATTCATACTTGTATCAGAGGGGTACAGGTGTGGGGGTGTAACACACGTGTCCAAGGGTCAAGTCGTATCCCAAGACATGTAAACCAACTGTGCCAGGACACTGGTATCAAAAAAATAATGGGAAATGCAAATTCGAAATCAAATCATGTTAATTCACATTTTAAATGGTTGGTAAAACATAATACAAGTGTACACGAGTCAAGCAAGGTATTCGTGTCCAACCATGTGGACACGAACGTGTCCAGAACACACAATCCCTCACAGACATGCACACGTGTACTGGACTGCACGCAGCGTCGTGCACGCATGCATGCGTGTCCCGCACGTGACACAGGCCACGTGGAGACACGTGGCCATGCACATGTGTTCGCCAGGTGTCAGGGTAGGTGTCCAACTGCCTGCAAAGAGTGCACATTGTGTCGTGTCCAAGTTACAAGCCCGTGTCAGTGGTTAAATTCCACGCGTGCACAGACTGCGCGCACGGCCAGTACGGCTAGTACGAGTGAGTTTTCTTACTCGACACGACACGACTCGACACAAGACTTTGGGGGTGTCTTGTCAGACATTGCCCCTAGGTCCGTGTCAAGTTTGACGTGTCCACGTGTCCTGTGTAGGGAGGAATAGAGGTCGGGTAGCAGGGCACTGCCCTAAGGCTGCTGCGGGCGTATTCGTGTCCGTTTTGGACACGGACACGCCTCGAATTCGTGCTCAGTCATATACAAAAGTAATCTACAGATAATAAGCTATCCAAATATATAATTTGTTTCGAAAAATATTAACATTCAATCCATTGAGACATTTCAACAAACACCTACACAACACTACGACACGTGTCCGATACGGACACCAAACGGACACGAAATTCACCCAAATTTTAGGGACACCAAGGGGACTCCTAGATCTAGCCCTATATACAAAGAAAACTGAAATTTAAAATCAATTTAAAGGGTTATACCTATAGGTGCAATTTGCAAGAAAAGGCTTCAAATGGGGGGTGTTCTTCTTGATGGCCAAATGCTCCAAATTGATCCCAAACTGAAATAGCTCTCCACCAACAGTCCATAAACTTAAATTATAACCCAATGCAAAAGACTAGGATGAAAAAGGAGATCAAATGAATAAAATGAGAATTTTTAGAAGGGGGAAGAATACCTTTCTTTTCTCCAAGTGTTGGAATGAAAATAAAAGAGGCAAGAACTCAAAGAGGATATTATTTATAGGGAGGGGAGCCCTAGTGGCTGTTCATAGGTTCAATAATTAGGGTTAGGGTTCACTAAATGGCCCATGGGCTTAAGTCACGATCAATTAAATAATTAAGCCATAAGTCATTTCATGAAACCACAAGCCATGACTAAAATTTACTAAACCAAATCTCCTCATTCTAAAATTATGCACTAATGATTAAAATAGGTTAACTCAGGTTAGACTAGGGTCACCATGGTTAGGGTTAGCTTTTAAGCTAGTTCACTAGGTCTCAACAAGTCATGGTCAACTAGAATTCACCAATTCAATAAATCACCAAATAAGTCAAAATGACCAAATTATCCTTAGGCTAAAAATGATAATTAATCATCCTAATGACATGGTTAGGCTCTAGGTCATGCAGTCTCTAGGGTTTCAGTAGCAGCACTTCAAAATCATAAGTTATGACTTAAACCAGTTTTTAAATAGTTTAAAAATTATTAAAAATCACTAAAAATTATAATGTGAATCAAATATCAATAATTAATAATTATAATTACAAAATTTTCAAAATTACTCTCATCTAGAAAACTGGGTGTTACAGTTGACTACCACCCTATCTATCGTAGACTCACTCGCTACTGAGGAACGATAGGTAGACTATTGTAACGCCCCAGTCCCAAAATACGTAAGACTAGGAATGTAGACATGCCAGCTGTATTCATACGAAGTATACTCCAATATATGGAAACCTCATATGAATACATAAGTTGTAAAATGCAGTAGAACCATAACTAATCTCATCCACACAAAATAAATAAATAAAAGATATCTTATAATGATAATGAACTGTCTTGGTACAATATGTTAGGCGGAGACAAATCCACTACCAACAAGTAAAGGAAAAATACATGAAAAAAGAAATAAATTTGGCGAGCAAAGCGAAGACGATTCAAGCGCAATCATCCTCGAAGAAATAGCAATGGTCACGGCTAGAGCTAGACCACCTACGAAAGATAAGAGCACACACCTGGCGAGATAACCAGGTCCTCAGAGGGACGTAACAAGACACATAATATCATGTCATATAAACTGAATAAATATTGCTCAAATAAATAAGGGATGCATGCAATAGGGTACCTAACCGTACTATAGTGAATATGTAATAAAGAACGAACCTTTGACGCATGGGTCGAACCAGGAATATCAGGAAATCATGACCGTATCTTCCAATGGAGATAACCGGCAATCAGGACCGTACCTTCCACTGGAGATAACCGGCTATCAGGACCGTACCTCCCATTGGAGATAATCGGCAATCAGGGCAGTGCATATATGACCCATACATTAAGGAACTGTTCTTCTCACCGCCTATTATATTGTATCCACAACATAAATCCTCTATTAACCGCTAAGTCAAACTAAGCATGCAACCTCTATTAGCGGTTATTCCTATCGTACGGCTTGTACGTACTGGTGGCCAGCCAATCACGTGCATCCGTGTTCTACATACGACACACAACTTTATGGTACAACGTGTCAAGGCCATGAATGTAACCCACAAAGGTGGTCCCTTAAATCTTGGTTTAAAGTGTAAGAAAAATAATACATAGCAGAAAATATAAATGAACAGTAAATTCTAACAAGTTATGCCATGTATCACAGTTTATTTTGTATAAAGAAAATAAATAATGCATGAAATATGAGCTAAAATAAATAAACAGCAAATGGTAAGGTGTCTTACCTGGTAGGACGTCTGGTGTGCTGCGATGATCAAGGTGGCACGAACTGCGACTTCGGTGCGACAACTATGCAAGACGACCTCGGGTGATGGCACGGACAGTTCCATTGGGTCCAGAAGGGTCAATTTA
The DNA here is from genome assembly GCA_029216955.1 of Iris pallida. Classification (NCBI taxonomy): domain Eukaryota; kingdom Viridiplantae; phylum Streptophyta; class Magnoliopsida; order Asparagales; family Iridaceae; genus Iris; species Iris pallida. The sequence continues at coordinate 128,790 of JANAVB010022289.1, read as the reverse complement.
GTTAAGGATGACCTGAAGAAGTCTAGACTCGAAAGAGGATAGGGTATACGATTAGCCATTGATACTCGATGGAATTCACGGAGAAATATTTATATTACTTAAAAAAAAATCTTTATGATGCTTTGAAAATATATTTTATTAGCAAAATATGCCTTTAGACAAATACTAAAAGTTAGAACTCCTAAAAAAAAATTTTTTTTGCTAACACTCACAATAAAAATTTAGGTAAAATATATTTCCAAAAATGGGCTAAAAATACTACAATACTATATGTAAAAGTCTAATCGTAAATTTTGAAATTTAAGTGCTATATTTTTTCTACCAAAATAATTTAGGAATATTTTACTATATACAAAAATAATGACAACCAAAATTTTAAGGTATCTATTGCCATTAGCAACCAAAATAATAATATTACAAACTAATAAAAATAAAGTAGTAATAATAATAGTAATAATAATGACCACCACATAACCGTAAACAGAGTAGTTTACAAAAAGCATTTTACTAATGTACCTACATAAATACATACATACATACATACAAATATCTTAATAATAATAAAAAGGATAGGATTATAAAAGCATCATATATACATTATATATGTACCAATATATGTATACTAGTATATACTACTACTAGAAATAATGGTAATAATAATAATGATAATACATAATACATAATACATAAAAAAATATAAATATAAATCAGCTAAACACTAATGCAATAAAAATATATAAAACCCAATTCGAACAACAACACTTGTTGTTGTTGTTCCTATAATTTATAAAACCAATGATAATAATAATAATAATAATAATAATAATAATAATAATAATAATAATAATAATAATAATTTAATCAAAAAAATGAAACACAAAAAAAACAAAAAAGAAATAAAAAATGAAAACTTACGTGGCTGCTTACTCCTCTTAAAGAGGAGGACCATAGAGAGAGTGTAAAAAGAAAGAGAAAAAAATAATAAGAACAGCAGAAGTAGGAGAATGAGTGAGAGGAGGCGGAGGCGGAGTGAAGCCGGTGTGGGGAAGCGGGAGGGGCGTACACGCCTCCAGCGCGGCGGCGAAGAAAGAAGAGAGGGGAGGCGGTGGCGACGTGGAGGACAGGGTGGCAGGCGGCCGAGACTACGGCAGAGGAAGGTCGGCTCGGTCGGAAAAGAAAGGAAAGAGGGTTTTGCGGGCGGCTGGAGCAAAGGGGGTGGTCGGCGCTGGGCTGTGCGGCGACAGCAGTTTGGCGCGGTGCTCGGCCGCGGTGAGGAGCTGCGGTGCCGCACGGAGGAAGTAAGCGGCTGCGGGGAGAGAGGGTGTTCGAAGAGGCGGCATACTCCGACGGTTGCCGGTGGAGAAAGCTCACCGTCGAGGTAAGGGTGGTGGTGTGTCTTAATTTGGGTTTTTCTTCCTGGTTTTTGGGGGTTTTAGGGTGGCGGTGGTGGTGCTCGGCCAAGGTGGCCGGAGGTTTGGAGGTGGTGGTGGTGGTGTATGGCTGGGTTCTGGCCGGTTTCGCGGCATGTGGTGGCCCGAAAATATGTGGTGGTTGTCTATGGCTACGGCAGCGCTGGTCTGGTGTGGCGCGACGGTGGTGAAGGTGATGATAACTGTGGCAGTGGTGATACCTAGAGTCCGGGATCTGGTGATCGGAAATGGCATCGACGGAGGTCTGTGGGGTTGGCCGGGTGTCACGCCCCAGAACCAGAATACTGGAGAGCGGGGGAATGACTCAGCCAGCTACGTATTACGGGTAGATGAATACCGTATAATACGGTCAATGCTGTCTACAAGACGAGGGGGTGCATACTACATGAAAGTCTCGCTATGGTCACTTTACTTCTATTGTCTCAATCATTCAAACAAGAAACAGAAATAGAGAACATGTAAGATAAAGCAGTAAGGCGTCCCAAACGCTTAGTCAAAATGTTCTTGATATCTGGCTTTACAAAATACAGCCAGATGATGTAGTAAGTATACACAATTGTTAGCAGCTGCAGCCTGACTTAGTTACAATTATGCAAAAGTAGGTACAAGACAATCCGACTAACATGTCGGTGCCAAACGGCAAAGTATAAAGTAGATAACAAAATGGGCGGGGAAGTAAGAAACCCACTCGAGTTCTCCTGCGATCATCCCTCTATTGTTGACCATCTTGGAGGTAGAAGTAAGCTGAGTCCTCGGGAACCGGCTCTAAATCTGGCCATGCAAAACCAGAGAGGTTAGACCTCTAATAGCAAGTACCACAAAGAAGCACGACATGAGAACTAAAACCAGTAATGTGAAATATGATAAATAGATCTCTGCTTGCTACCAGGATTCACATAACATCACGACACTTCGAACCAACCTTCCAACCAAACAAGGACAGAAGTTGGCCCGTCATGTCCTGACATTCTGATCATCCCAGTTAAGTAACAGAGTAGGTACAGTGCACAAACAAATTATCTTGAACGGTCAATCAAATCCTACGGCTTGCTATTTTGAGTCCCAAGTTATCCTGGAATTTATGCAATAGGGATTCCTCAGTTCTTACTATGTGCGAGCAAGGCTAGTCTATCCAGTTAATCATGTGCGCCATGCATGAATTAGACGAGTCCTAGCAGGACGCCCGTCAATATACCATATACAATAATAATATAAGCAGATACTGTTCCCTGCCCGTGTGGCAGGTTTACAGTATCTGTGGGAACCAGCCGGCCCGTCGGGTACTACTTGTCCCAAGGGGGCTGCCATGTAAGAACTCGGGAATCCATTCTCTCCATGCAATCATTATTTTATTTAACTTAATAGTCCCTACGTTGAGTAAAATCCCATGCCGTGGATCATGGTCATTCAAATGAGTACTTTCGTACGGGGTATGATATGCACAACTCTACAATGATACCAGTGCGATCAGGTTGTAGGTCTTACATAGCGTAATACAACAATCAAAACTAACCACGGAGTAATCATGCCTTGACCATAAAGTACACATGCTTCTTTGGTAAGATAAATAAATAATAAATAAATTGAAGCCTGCATGTGCCTGTATGCCAATATTCGGGATTAGCCAGTCGATTTCAATAGTTCATAGTTCATATGAACGTGTCTCATTCATTCAATTCAATAAGACGACTAGCCAGTCTCTTAGTTCCAACTAGGAACGCATGATCAATTATTAGTCAAAGTCACAATCATTATCAATGGTGACAAGGCATGAAAGTCAACTAGTATTCAGTGGGGTCGAGTCTATAACTCTCAGGGTTTAATTCCAGCCAATCGGGGTATCTATAACTCAATTTACGACACATAGTACATCCCACGTAACAATCTATATTTAACAAAAATATTAGCATATCATGATTAATATCAAGTTTATGCAAAAAGGCGTAAGGATATAAAATGGACGTTAAATATCTAATAAGATATCAATATACAGGGCTATAGAAGATCCAGGGTAAGCAGGCTACTCTCATGTCAGCCTACGCTCATGTCAGCGTACGCTCAGGTCAAGCTACGCTCAAGCCAGCGTACGCTTAGGTCATGCTACGCTCAGGTCAAGCTACGCTCAAGCCTGCGTACGCTCCGGTCAAGCTACGCTCAAGTCAAGCTAGCGTATGGACTCCATACGAATCCTCTTCAAGGCAGCGTACGCAAGTCATACGCTTCCAAAAGGCAGCGTATGAACTCCATACGACTCCTTACTATCCAAGCCAGCGTACGCAAGTCATACGCTTCCAAAATGCAGCGTATGAACTCCATACGACTCCTTACTATCCAAGCCAGCGTACGCAAGTCATACGCTTCCAAAAGGCAGCGTATGAACTCCATACGACTCCTTACTATCCAAACCAGCGTACGCAAGTCATACGCTTCCAAAAGGCAGCGTATGAACTCCATACGACTCCTCTTCAAGGTAGCGTATACAAGACCATACGCCACCAAAAGGCAGCGTATGAGGCAGACTGCGCTGCGCTAAAGAGCGCAAGCAGCTAAGTGGCGCAAGCTAAAAAGCTCGCGTACACTGTTCACTGTCTTCTCCAAACAGCAAGAACTCCATGGTTTGAACCCAAAGCTTCAAAGTCCATAACTTGGTCAAAATAAGTCCAAATCCAACTTTGTAAAGGTCAAAATTGGGTAGAATAAAATTCTCTACAACATGGAACCTTCAAAACTTGAAAACAAAGAAGTTTGATAGATCAAAACCACCAAAATCCGAAAATAACTAATTTCTAGATCTACTATGAATAAAACTTCAAAACGAAAAATGCTAAGTTCTAAACTCTCTTAGAATCACAAGGGAAAGAGAATGGAACCATAAAAATGGGTCCTCAAGAAGAAGCAAGATGTACTTGCCTATGGGTTTGGTAGGTGGAGAGAGTAATGAGAAAGAAGAAGAAGAGTAATGGTGAAAGAAAAATAATGAAGAGAGAGAAAGGGGGGGTTGGCTTTAAATGAAAAGGTGATGGTAGGTGGGGGTGTTAGATTTGGTTCATGATGAACCAACTAACTAAGCCAAACCAAGCCGAACCCAAGTCTAGCTAAAGCAGAGAAATAAAAGCAGAATGTAAAATACAGATAATTAATTGCAGGAATTTAATTAACATGAATTTAAAGAGATTTAAATACGAAACAATACATAATAAATATTAAATAAATACATTTAATCAGTACATGTATTAAAATATGTATACTGGGAACGGGGAGTGACACCGAGAGAGTGGCCAGAAATGGTGGTCGAGATGCTGATGGGGGTGGGTACGTATGGTGGCGGTCGAGAAGTCGTCGGGGTGATGATCTAAGGGAGATGGCTGGGTCGGGATTTGGTCGGTGGTTAGGGATAGGATTATGATTAGGAATTCATTGATGTTGGGGTGTGTCCGACACGAGGAAATAGTATATATAAAAGATTGGAATAAGATGATGGACAGGAGGGGACATGAACACGATGCACACACGTTTGTGGTGGAGAAAATTATGGAGTAAATAATATGGAGGAGTACCTGCCTATTTATAGGATGTGGGAATTCCCAATTGGATATGGATTAGGAAAAGATTTAAATCCCATTTTAGATAATTTACCACTTAATTTAAAATCAATCAAATCTAAATCCAAATACAATTCCAATTTAAATCTAATTAAATTATTTTAGTTTAAAATCAAATCAATTTCAAATATAGATATTAATTTACTTATTTAAATCAATCCATAAAATCAAATCAAGATTTAAATTGCCACAAAAATTTCAAAATATGTTTTCAAAAAATATTTGTAATAATAATTTCAAAAATTACCTTATTATTTAAAAATAAAATAATAAATAATTACGAAATATATATGTATGCACAAATAATATTTACAAATATATACTTTTCTAATATATCATTTTATAAGAATATTATTTATTATAACTGTCTAAATAAAAGGCTTTTCATAAATAACTCATATATTTAGAAATTTTGATAGCTAAAAATAATTATTATATATATTATCTTGAAACTATATAAATTGGAAAAATGTTTTCTAAAAATATGTACGCTCGCACATATTCGCACTCGTCGAGCAATTATGAAAAATAAAATTTCGTACGCGGCGTACAATACGACTACGCGATGTACAAATACAGGTTTAAAAAAATAAATTCGTACCAATTTTAAATATAAAATATAGTAGAAATTTAGACATTTTACATCCTACCCAACTTAAAAGAATTTTGTCCTCGAAATTAAGAATTAGTAGGGGGTGAGAAGACACAAGGGGGTATCGGTGGGGAGCAATCAATTATAAGGCTCAACAAAATCATGTCGTAAGAAGTTGTGATCTAGATCATAGAAAAATAATACGGGTATGGTCGTGGGTAATAAATGAGGGTCATGGTAGAAAATATAGGGCCGAGAAGGTGGGCGAGGAGTTTAGGATGAAGATATAGCAACATTGAGTGGTGATGGTCATAATTGATAGGATAGCTAGAGGAATTTCTAGCACAACGCATTCGTCCTTCTTAAATAGGTGAAGGCTAAAGTAAGATAGAGTTCGAAGGAGGCATTATCGAATACGAATACGTGATTCAAAGACGATCGAATAATTTCAAAGGATTTGTCAAGGCAGTCATGGATGGGATTCTAGAGGGCAAGTTTAGCTATGTCCCCATCCACGTAGAACGATAGATAAAAGCGAACCAAAGTGCACTTGGTTGATCAGACCATCATGCATCGGTTCTGAGTAGACAATACGTTAATGGATGCATCCAATAACATATGTCATGAACAAGCTTGATAAAGAATTGAGCTTGCAAAAACTAGGCTACATTAGCATAGATAGTAAAAATATAGGCACGATGGTAGATGAAATAAGAATAATATGAATAGTCCAAGAGTCATAAGAATCTAAGTCTTGTTTATTCCTATACAATCATTCTACGATTTTATTGACCAAGGCTTGGTTGATCAAATGGGTTAAATTCCTCTAGTCTCTATGGTCTAGATAATACTACTTGTATTCCCTTAATGGTCAAGGGTGTGTCAAGTCGTGGGATATTCTACCCAACTTAAAGAATTAAGCTAAGGGTGTTTGGGACATCTAACTAGTAGGATCAATCTCTAGCAAGTACGAAGGAAAGATAAGAATAATGATAGGAGGAATCAAGCAAGATACAATCGATGAGTTGAACGGTAGTTCGAATATAGAATCGAGGAAAGAGGTCAAGTATGTGGATGAGATCCTAGACTTCTAATCCTATACGCAGGCTTGCTTGGTACGGTAAAGTAACCAAATAATTTATCTTGACCTGCATGGGCCACCACAAAAACATGTAACGCTCCAGTTCTAAAATACGTAGGACTAGAAACGTAGACATGCCAGCTGTATTCATACGAAGTATACTCCAATATATAGAAATCTCGTATGAATACATAAGTTGTAAAATGTAGTAGAACCATATCTAATCTCATCTACACAAAATAAATGAATAAAAGATATCTTATAATGATAATGAACTATATTGATACAATATGTTGGGCGGAGACAAATCTACAACCAACAAGTAAAGAAAAAATACATGAGAAAAGAAATAAATTTGGCGAGCGAAGCGAAGACGATTCAAGCACAATCATCCTCGAAGAAATAGCAATGGTCACGGCTAGAGCTAAAACACCTACGAAAGACAAGAGCACACACCTGGCGAGATAACCAGGTCCTCAGAGGAACGTAACAAGACACATAATATCATGTCATATAAACTGAATAAATATTGCTCAAATAAATAAGGGATGCATGCAATAGGGTACCTAACCGTACTATAGTAAATATACAATAAAGAACAAACCTTTGACGTATGGGCCAGATCAGGAATATCAGGAAATCAGGACCGTATCTCCCACTGGAGATAACCGGTAATCAGGACTGTACCTCCCACTGGAGATAATTGGCTATCAGGACCGTACCTCCCATTAGAAATAAACGGCAATCAGGACAGTGCATATATGACCCATACATTAAGGAACTGTTCTTCCCACCCAATGCCTATTATGTTGTATCCACAACATAAATCCTCTATTAACCGCTAAGTCAAACTAAGCATGCAACCTCTATTAGCGGTTATTCCTATCGTACGGCTTGTACATACTGGTGGCCAGCCAATCACACACGTCCGTGTTCTACATGCGACACACAACTTTGTGGTACAACGTGTCAAGGCCATGAATGCAACACACAAAGGTGGCCCCTTAAATCTAGGTTTAATGTGTAAGAAAAATAATACATAGCAGAAAATATAAATAAACAGTAAGTTCTAACAGGTTATGCCATGTATCACAGTTTATTTTGCATAAAGAAAATAAATAATGCATAAAATATGAGCTAAAATAAATAAACAGCAAATGGCAAGGTGTCTTGCCTGGTAGGACGCCTGGTGTGCTGCAATGATCAAGGTGGCATGAACTGCGACTTCGGTGCGACAACTATCCAAGGTGACCTCGGGTGTTGGCACGGACAGTACTATTGGGTCCAGAAGGGTCAATTTAGTTAGGGATGACCTGAAGAAGTCTAGACTCGGAAGAGGATAGGGTATACGATTAGCCATTGATACTCGATGGAATTCACGGAGAAATATTTATATTACTTTAAAAAAAATCTTTATGATGCTTTGAAAATATATTTTATTAGCAAAATATGCCTTTAGACAAATACTAAAAGTTAGAAATCCTAATAAATTATTATTATTATTATTTTGCTAACACTCACAATAAAAATTTAGGTAAAATATACTTCCAAAAATGGGCTAAAAATACTATAATACTATATGTAAAAGTCTAATCGTAAATTTTGAAATTTAAATGCTATATTTTTGCTACCAAAATAATTTAGGAATATTTTACTATATACAAAAATAATGACAACCAAAATTTTAAGGTATCTATTGCCATTAGCAACCAAAATAATAATATTACAAACTAATAAAAATAAAGTAGTAATAATAATAGTAATAATAATGACCACCACATAACCGTAAACAGAGTAGTTTACAAAAATCATTTTACTAATGTACCTAAATAAATACATACATACATACATACAAATATCTTAATAATAATAAAAAGGATAGGATTATAAAAGCATCATATATACATTATATATGTACCAAATACTAGTATATACTACTACTAGAAATAATGGTAATAATAATAATAATGATAATACATAATACATAAAAAAATATAAATATAAATCAGCTAAACACTAATGCAATAAAAATATATAAAACCCAATTCGAACAACAACACTTGCTGTTGCTGTTCCTATAATTTATAAAACCAATAATAATAATAATAATAATAATAATAATAATAATAATAATAATAATTAATCAAAAAATGAAACACAAAACAAAACAAAAAGAAATAAAAAATTGCGTGGTTGCTTACTCCTCTTAAAGAGGAGGACCATAGAGAGAGGAGAGAGTGTAAGAAGAAAGAGAAAAAATAATAGGAACAGCACAATGAGGAGAATGAGTGAGAGGAGGCGGAGGCGGAGTGAAGCCGATGTGGGGAAGCGGGAGAGGGGCGCACACGCCTCCGGTACGGCAGCGGAGAAAGAAGAGAGGGGAGGCGGTGGCGACATGGAGAACAGGGCGGCGGGCGGCCGAGACTACGGCGGAAGAAGGTCGGCTTGGTTGGGAAAGAAAAGAAAGAGGGTTTTGCGGGCGGCCGGAGCAAAGGGGGTGGTCGGCGCTGGGCTGTGCAGCGACGGCGGTTTGGCACGGTGCTCGGCCGCGGAGAGGAGCTGCGACGCCACATGGAGGAAGTGAGCGGCTACGGGGAGAGAGTGTGTTCGAGGAGGCGGCGTACTCCGACGTTTGCCGGTGGAGGAAGCTCGTCGTCGAGGTAAGGGCGGTGGTGTGTCTTAATTTAGGTTTTTCTTCCTGGTTTTTGGGGGTTTTAGGGTGTCGGTGGTGGCGCTCAGCCAAAGTGGCCGGAGGTGATTTGGTTGGTCGGGGACTGGGGATGATGGCTGGGATCGGGCTGTTGGTAGGTTGGCCGAAAGTTTGGAGGTGGTGGTGGTGGTATATGGTTGGGTTCTGGCCGGTTCAGCGGCTTGTGGTGGCCCGAAAATATGTGGTGGTTGTCTATGGCAGCGGCAGCGCTGGTCTGGTGTGGCACGACGGTGGTGAAGGTGATGATAACTGTGGCGATGGTGATACCTAGAGTCCGGGATCTGGTGATCGAAAATGGCATCGGCTGAGGTCTGTGGGGTTGGTCGGGAGAGTGACCAGAAATGGTGGTCGAGATGCTGATGGGGGTGGGTGCGTACTGTGGCGGTCGGGAAGTCGTCGGGGTGGTGATCTAGGGGAGATGGCTGGGTCGGGATTTGGTCGGTGGTTACGGATAGGATTATGATTAGGAATTCATTGATGTTTGGGTGTGTCCGATACGAGGAAATTGTATATGTAAAAGTTTGGAATAAGATGATGGACGGGAGGGGACATGGACACGATGCACACACGTTTATGGTGGAGAAAATTGTGGAGTAAATAATATGGAGGAGTACCTGCCTATTTATAGGATGTGGGAATTCCCAATTGGATATGGATTAGGAAAAGATTTAAATCCCATTTTAGATAATTTACCACTTAATTTAAAATCAATCAAATCCAAATCCAAATACAATTTCAATTTAAATCTAATGAAATTCTTTTAGTTTAAAATCAAATCAATTTTAAATATAGATATTATTTTACTTATTTAAAGCAATCCATAAAATCAATTCAAGATTTAAATTGCCACAAAAATTTCAAAATATGTTTTCAAAAAATACTATAATAATAATTTCAAAAATTACCTTATTATTTAAAAATAAACTAATAAATAATTATGAAATATATATGTATGCACAAATAATATTTACAAATATATACTTTTCTAGTATACCATTTTATAAGAATATTATTTATTATAACTGTCTAAATAAAAGGCTTTTCATAAATAACTCATATATTTAGAAATTTTGATAGCTAAAAATAATTATTATATATATTATCTTGAAACTATAAAAATAGGAAAAATATTTTTTAAAAATATGTACGCTCGCACATATTCGCACTCGTCGAGCAATTACGAAAAATAAAATTTTATGCACGACGTACAACACGACTACGCGACGTACAAATACAGTTTTAAAAAAAAATAAATCCGTACAATTTTAAATAAAAAATATAGTAGAAATTTAGGGGTTTTACAACTATTTGCTATAGACTCGCTCGATACTGAGGAATAGTATATGGTGTTGTGACTCGCTACTGAGGTACTGCATTGGTATTTTCTTGACTTGACCCGGTAGTCATGCGACAATGAACTGTTCTTAAAACTGCATTCACTTAGAACGGTTAGTCTACCTTATCCGTTAGGTATGAGTACTCTTGGTTTGGGTACTTGTATCTGACTGTGACTTGGAACAATAACTTGTCGTGGATTAGTTTGCCACATCTTGTCCTTGTTTTGTTGTAGGTGTGGCTTACTACTTCGATGAGAAGGTGTTGAACCTTGTCGGGGTCCGGATACCATATTGGGTCATGGCATGGAAAGATACGTCATCGTAAATTAGTTTACCATCTTCTGTCCTTGTTTGGTTGGGGAGATGGTAAGCTAGTTCAATAGGTGTGTATTGGACCATGTTATAATTCAATTGACTTATTTATTTGAGCAATAATTATTCAGTTTATATGGCATGATATTTTGTGTCTTGTTACGTCCCTCTGAGGACCTGGTTATCTCTCCAGGTGTGTGCTCTTGTCTTTCGCAGGTGTTCTACCCGTGGCCATGATCGTCACTATTTCTTCGAGGATGATTGTCCTTTGATCGTCTTCGCTTCGCTCGCCAAAATTATTCTTTTATATATCTTTTATTTCTTTCCATAGTTGATAGTGGATTTGTCTCCGCCCAACTACATGTACCAAATGACAATTTCATAGTTGATTATATGAGATCTTCTATTCTTTTATTTTGTGTGGATGAGATTAGTTATGGTTCTACTGTATTTTATAGCTTATGTATTCATACGAGGCCTATGTACTTCGTATGAATACAGCTGGCATGTCAACGTGTAACCCCACTTTTCATATTTTAGAATTTAAAACAAATTTTCTATAAATAATAAGTTTAGGATTAAACCATTTTTCTGAATAATAATAATATTGTGATTATTTTGGAGGGAGATTTAAATTTTGGCAATATACTAATTTTCAAATATATTTGGAGTGGTCCCCACTCCCTAACAACTTACAACCAAATTTTCTAACTAATTTTTGCTTAAATCCTGAAATTGTGAAAAGGCAAAGTGTTTTTTTGTATAAAGTTCTTTGCGGAATGGGGTTATGTGCAATAGTTATGGGCGGGAGGGGGAAAATACAAAAATGCATTTTTATTGATTTAAGTGAATGGACAGAGTTCTTCACTTCTTTCATTACAACTTTTTCCATTTTTTTTCTCTGCTGAGTTCGAGAGCATCGACTCCTCTCTGTGGAAAACTCAGCGGCGGCGACGACAATCTCGGCGGCGGCGACGACGATCTCTCCGACGGCTTGCTGCCCTCTCCTCGACGATTCTTTCGGCGTTTGAGTCAGCCATCAACATCACCACTCCAGATACTGGGCCAAACTCGACGACGCTCGACGCTCGGCGATCCTCTCGACACCGCGCGGACCTGCGACGGAGTATCACCGTCCCATGGCGATCTTCCGGTGCAGCTAGGTGTCCTCCTCGGTGGCTCTGTTCCGGGGACTTCCATCTCTTTCGACGACGACATGTCTTTCCGGGAGATCTTGGGCACGAAGCAGCGGGAATTAATCGGCGGGTGAGTTTCTCCCTGATCGATCTTCCTCCCTTTGACTGTTCTTGATCTGATCGATCTTGATTGGATCCATCGGATCCATCGATCGAGTTGAGGATCAATAGTTCTTTCCATTTTAATTAGTTTGAGTTTTTATTTTTGAGAAGTCTGATCAAATGTTGAATTGGAGGGGGCAGTGCATTGTTCTATTAATTTCGATCGATTTTTCTAGTTTTCCATTTGGATAACATCTGAAGGTAATCTCTGTAATTATTTATTGTTAATGCACATCAGGTGCTTGATCGGTTGCCTCAAGGAGTCTTGGTATTGGAACTAGACAAAGAATTCGTATACGATACTGGGGAATCGTAGCACTATCTCGGATCGGACCCTCTTCTCAGGTAATCTTTCTACTTTTCTTGTTCAAAAAGAATCATTAGTTGTACCCGGGATTGATTTTTTTGTGTTGTTATGTCAGTTTTGTTCGTGTCAAGTATATAGCTGTGTCCGAGCTTGGGACCGTATCCAGTATTGGAGTTCGTGTTGGGTGCAGCGGGCTGGTAAAGAACTAGCGTGTCGGATGCGAGTAGGACTTAATATTGTGGAGTAGCTGTGTTCCGCAGTCTTTGCATCCAGTGTGTTGTGTCCAGTGTTGGAGTGTCGTCTCCATAAGGAGTTCGACTGAAGCCAATGTTGCAGGAGCGCGTAGCAATAATTCGAACGGTTTGCAGTACAAATAGGTTTTGTATATATTTACGTTGGAGTTTGTATGTTTTGATGGACTTTATTTGCTAAGTCCAGATGTTAGCAAATTTGGGGGTCTGCGGGTTAACTGCATTCTTTGATTTCAAATTTGAATTTTTGCTATCAATTAAGTCTGTTTTGTTCTCTATTTTGAAGTTATTACTATTGATTTATATATTTTCCAACCAAGTATATTATTATTCAGTTTGTACTTCCAATTTATGACTTCTGGGAGTGAAGGATTGGTCTAGGCTTGCACAGGCATTGTTAAATAAGGTTGTTACCTCTGTGTGCTTGGCAAGCTTGGGTTTCAAATTTGTCTTATTGAACCTTGTCATTTTGAATGTTGCTAAGTCTAATTAGCATCCTGTTGTTGACCTATAAGTTGAAATATTTAAATTGGCATAGGCGGATTAATGTTAGGGTTATGGCCAGGTGGAGTTAGAGGTTGATTTTGGACTTTATGTTAGAACTTTGGCTGGGCTTGTGTGCTGAATTTAAAATATTGTTAGTGTAGCTTAGTTCGAGCATTGCAAATGCTGGACTCAATAAGCAGGTTTATAAATCTATGAGTTTGAAATGGTGGTTAGTGTAGCTTAGTTAAGAGTGCACTGTTGTTGGTTGTGATAAGCAGGTTCATAAGTTGCACATTTGTAGATCAGCCTATACATTACTGAGTTCTACTTATTGTTTTGGTGCATGGTTGATAGGCAAGTACAGATCCTGTATTATGCTTTAGCTAATTTGTGGTGTTAAAGTTGTTGTATTTTGGGCCAACCTCTCTTGACTTCGGAGAGTATTTGAACTAGGAATATAGGTTGAGGGTGGAGCTGAGTTACTGAAGTATCGATTTGAGAAATTGGTGTGTTTTCCTTTGGGCCCAAGTTTAATAAATGAGTTTCCATCCTTGATTCTGTAATAAACTGGTTATAGACTAATTGTTGTGTAGAGCTTAATTTCCTAATGTCATTAAGTTGGAGATGTAGTAATAATTGGGACAGATGTTTCGATATTAAATAATCATCCTAAAATGTTATGGTGTATTTATTTAACTAATCCTATTTTTATCTTGCTAATAATTCTATATATGCAATTCTAATGGTTACTCTCTATCTTGGCTAGTAAAGGATTAAGTTGATATAGGAATATAATATTTAATTAAGCTAGTGTATATGTAATTAGCTTATTAGTAGATATTGGTTTATCTAGTTAGTAATATTTAAACTAATGAAAAAAATTGTCCCTAACCAACTTGTACCTAACTTCAGATGGACTTAGAGATTACTATCTCCCTATTCCCGATCTTCCCGGAGCAAAGGCAAGTACTTTTCTATGGTTTTGTGCATTTACATTCTTGTACCCTTTCTTGTGACACGTCATGGCACGATATTCATGTACTCTTGTATTCCTGTACCCTTGTTCTTATACTTATTAGTGTCGGGTGGGGAAATACACTAGCCATGTGACCAATCCCGGTTACTATATATTCTTGTACCTAGCTTAGGCCTCGCACTGTGCACGCGGGTCCTAAGTCGTACCATATTCATGTACTCCTGTGCATGCTCCTGTACTTACCCCAGCCGGTCACATGGACTAGATGTATTTCGATATTGTGCACTTGTCATGTCTGGTACTTCAGGATTATAGTTTCATTCATGTACTTTACATGTTCCTGTACTTTACATTCATGTACTATAGTTCATGTACTTATTTTCCTGTACTACTTTCCTGTACTTTCATGTTCATTCCTGTATTTCATTTTCCTGTACTCCTGTACCCTGTTCATATCATGTTCATGTTTCATTACCTAGAACTGTACTTTGCTCCGCTCCTGAATAGGATATGTTGCAGGTATGCTTGCAGGACATTGTTCTACTCTATGGGCCAGAGCCCAGGATTTAGCTGAGCAGGATGAGGCTTAGCTTGAGGCTTCAGGTTTAGATTACTTAGCTTTACTTTGAGATATTGACTTTAGAGTTCATAGCATTTTTCATTCCTATTGATTCTGGTACATTATGATATCTGGATTTGTAGATTATGGTGATCATTCTGGGATTCGTTTTAGATGCTGTGATTCTATACTTTCATGTTTATTTGGTTAGTTTTCCCTAGCTTGGTACAGCTTACTTCGTCGTGTCTAGCGACGAAGGCTGGGCGTGTCCGACTCGTGTCCGATTATTCGGGAGCGAGTCGTGACATGTTTTTAGTGGTGGCCCATGCAGGTCTATCCTAATGGTACCTAGGTCTTAGCGTACTATTGGGGGACTTGATTACACTAGGGAAATTTGATCACAGCATAGAAAAATCGGGAAATAAGGGTATGTCAGGTATATCAGGTATATCAGGTATATTGATATTCTATAAACACTTGTTGTATTTAGGTCTAGGTTATTTTAACGGTTTTCTATTTTTCAGATAGTTCAAGCACGCAACACCGGAACAGTCGATCCATCTACACTTAAAGGTTTCGAGCTCACACTTTCTATCGCCCTACTATCCCCATGGGTAGTACGTAGTTGACGGAGACGCTTCAAGAGTTCCTTGACACCCAGAGAGAGCAGGCCATCATTTTTCTAAGCCAGATTTGTGGATACACTCTCCGAGCCAAGCAGGACTTCTGACTTCCAGACTCTCAGACCCTTGGACTTTTCTGACACCGAGCGCATATCCTGCACCGAGGAGCAGATCGAGAACGTGAAGCCGCCACTGAAGTCATTCAAGTTCCTGAGGGCCCAATTTATTTGAAGATTAGAGCCACCAAGTCAAGGACTGCTGGAGACCGCTGATCACACTGTCCAAGGACAAGCATGAGGAGCACCAGTATCACAGAAGGACCCGTCTCTCCAGATTCAGCAACAACATGGAGTACTACCACAGGGACTAGTCTACGACGGAATAGTTGAAGAAGGTTGAAGATATTCTAGTCCCGGAAGAAACACTGAAGATAAGACTGAAGACGGAAGATTTCTTTTGCATGGTTGGGAAAACCATGTATCTTGATTAGCAATCCAGTCTCTCCTTAGAATCCTCTTAGCACCTAGATCATTTCGTGGAACTTCTTGTTTTCTATTTTAGAATCTTGGTTGGTATTCGAAACATAATTCAAGATATTGTTTCCTATTCGTTGATTGATACTCCTCCATCCATTCTTCGTAACCTTGCTCTTTTCGAGATTCTACTCAGGAATTTTGTTTCCTATTCAGGACTAGTTACAATTTGTAAATTTTGTTTTCTTTCCGAAGTTCAGTTTTCTATTTGGAGCTTGTTGGAATTTGATTTTTATTCAATACTTGTTTCTATTCACCATTCAAGACATCGTTTGAAAACTTCGAATTCGATCTGTTTCCTATGTGAGATTTTGTTTCCTACGTGGCTTGTTTTCTATTTGGAAATTGTTCCGTTCACAACTTTGCTTCGATCTTGTTCCCTATTTGAGGTATCGCTTGTTCCATGGATATTGTTTTATTCACCCATTGATTCTTTTTCCTACTCGTACCATTCGAGATTTTAAGATCCTGTTTCCTATTTCGAGACTTTATTTTGTTCGTAATTTTGTCTCCCATTCAAGATTTACCAGACTTTGAATTTCAGTTCCTACTCGCGACTCGTTGAGACCGTGTTCCCTATTCAAATCTTGTTTCCTCGTTGAGATTTTTCTATTCAAAAAAAAAATTGTCCCTTATTCACAACTTGTTAATACTTGATTTTCTATTGGAGAATTCGTTTTCAATTCAAGTTTTTGCTCGAGGTTTCATTGTTATTCAAAATTTTATTGAAACTTGTTTCCAGTACAGGATTTATTTCTTATTTTGAAAATTGTCTCCTGTCTAATAACTTGCCTCAGTTCATCCTTCGAGACTCTGTTATCCCTTCGGAATAATGTCCCATATATGGAATCTTGTTACCATTCCAGATATCAGTTGATATTCCGTCATAATTTGAAACTTCGTTCTGTCTGAAATTTTAAATCTTCCTGGCTGCCCCTTTTGTACTCACCGATGGGATCCCTTGTCGTCTCTTAGTACCTAATAAATCCTCGTATTCTAACAGTCAGGTAACTTCACCATTTTCGTGACTTGGACTACTGAAACTCATTTTGAACTCCTTGAAACTCTTTTGAAATTCCTAGGGATAAAGTCGAGAGGCTATTCGATGACCTACTATGGCATGACAGTTGCGCACTACAGCCATTAGCTGAATTATGGAGACTGAGGGTTCACTGCAGCCAGTAGCGCGCTGGCGAGGCAGGAACTCTAAGTTGAAGTGATTTGAGACACCCATAAGTTTTCAAGTATTGTCGAGACTTGTCATATTCTTCATATCTTGATCTCTTGGGTTGTTTCGTCAATGATTGTTGGAAAATGGATAAGGTTGATAGAGTATTTGGAGACATATTGTTATTGAGTCACGGAGCCGAAAGTCCACTGCAGTCAGATACATACTGGCGGGGTAGGGATTCTAAGCAAAGTGATTTCAGATACCAACATGTTCTTGGATATTCTGGAGACTATATTTCCTTTTCATATGATTATTGGTTTTCGAGAATCACAAATCCTTGCATGTTCACCCTGATTTGATACTGTATCTCCTGAGTATTTTGTACGTTCCTCAAATTGACCCTTGCTAATTACCTTCTAGTATTGTATCGTTAGATCATTGATTTCCTCAAATTATACATTACCATATTTGATTTCGTACTTCGTTTGTGTCTTGTCTAAACTTCGATTTTAAATCGTGTCTATCTGACTATGATTTTCCTATCTTGTCCTAGTCCACTTGTGTTAAACTATCGATTCTTGATCGTACTTAATAATTGTGTCTTCATGATTTTGTCCCTCTAAGTTGTAATTAAAACTTCATTCTATCTTGTGCTTAGTTGATTCTTGATCATTGTTAAATCGTGTTATTCCAAATTCTTGCGTGTAATTATCGTATAAGGTCTCAAGGCTCAGGGAGCATCAGAGTTACACAGGATCGGTAGAAGCCCTGGACAGAAAGCAGCAGACGGCCACTGGATTTCGCAGTTGGGGATAGAGTATTCCTGAAGATCTTGCCGACCCGAGGCATCTTTCGTTTCGGCAGAGACGGGAAGCTCAATCCTAGATTCATCGGGCCTTACGACGTGACGACGCGGATTGGCAAGGTGGCATATCGACTAGCGCTTCCAGCCAGCTTGGAGGGAATGCATGATATTTTCCATGTGTCTCAGCTTCGACGTTACATTTCGGACCCGAGCCATGTGATGGACTCAGAGTTAGAGGTGGGTCCGAGCTTGACTTACGAGGAGCAGCCAGTGGAGATCTTTGATCGGAGGGAGAAGCAATTGTGAAATCAGACTGTACCGCTTGTCCGAGTCATGTGGAGGCACCACTCTTCCGGAGAGTCCACATGGGAGCGCGAGGACGAGACGCGGAAGCGCTATCCTAGTTTGTTTACTTGATTTGGTTGTCGAAAATTTTAAAGTCAATAAACGACTTGTGTTGTGATCTTGTTTTGGAGAATTCATTTTGTTGTCCTTGGAATTTCGAGGACGAAATTTTTTAAGGGGGGGAGATTTGTAACCCCACTTTTCATATTTTAGAATTTAAAACAAATTTTCTATAAATAATAAGTTTGGGATTAAACCATTTTTCTGAATAATAATAATATTGTGATTATTTTGGAGGGAGATTTAAATTTTGGCAATATACTAATTTTCAAATATATTTGGAGTGGTCCCCACTCCCTAACAACTTACAACCAAATTTTCTAACTAATTTTTGCTTAAATCCTGAAATTGTGAAAAGGCAAAGTGTTTTTTTGTATAAAGTTCTTTGCGGAATGGGGTTATGTGCAATAGTTATGGGCGGGAGGGGGAAAATGCAAAAATGCATTTTTATTGATTTAAGTGAATGGACAGAGTTCTTCACTTCTTTCATTACAACTTTTTCCATTTTTTTTCTCTGCTGAGTTCGAGAGCATCGACTCCTCTCTGTGGAAAACTCAGCGACGGCGACGACAATCTCGGCGGCGGCGACGACGATCTCTCCGACGGCTTGCTGCCCTCTCCTCGACGATTCTTCCGGCGTTTGAGTCAGCCATCAACATCACCACTCCAGATACTGGGCCAAACTCGACGACGCTCGACGCTCGACGATCCTCTCGACACCGCGCGGACCTACGACGGAGTATCACCGTCCCATGGCGATCTTCCAGTGCAGCTAGGTGTCCTCCTCGGTGGCTCTGTTCCGGGGACTTCCATCTCTTTCGACGACGACATGTCTTTTCGGGAGATCTTGGGCACGAAGCAGCGGGAATTAATCGGCGGGTGAGTTTCTCCCTGATCGATCTTCCTCCCTTTGACTGTTCTTGATCTGATCGATCTT
Organism: Iris pallida; assembly: GCA_029216955.1. Classification (NCBI taxonomy): domain Eukaryota; kingdom Viridiplantae; phylum Streptophyta; class Magnoliopsida; order Asparagales; family Iridaceae; genus Iris; species Iris pallida. The sequence goes on along the minus strand of JANAVB010022289.1, from coordinate 109,375 downwards.
GATTGGATCCATCGGATCCATCGATCGAGTTGAGGATCAATAGTTCTTTCCATTTTAATTAGTTTGAGTTTTTATTTTTGAGAAGTCTGATCAAATGTTGAATTGGAGGGGCAGTGCATTGTTCTATTAATTTCGATCGATTTTTCTAGTTTTCCATTTGGATAACATCTGAAGGTAATCTCTGTAATTATTTATTGTTAATGCACATCAGGTGCTTGATCGGTTGCCTCAAGGAGTCTTGGTATTGGAACTAGACGAAGAATTCGTATACGATACTGGGGAATCGTAGCTCTATCTCGGATCGGACCCTCTTCTCAGGTAATCTTTCTACTTTTCTTGTTCAGGAAGAATCATTAGTTGTACCCGGGATTGATTTTTTTGTGTTGTTATGTCAGTTTTGTTCGTGTCAAGTATATAGCTGTGTCCGAGCTTGGGACCGTATCCAGTATTGGAGTTCGTGTTGGGTGCAGCGGGCTGGTAAAGAACTAGCATGTCGGATGCGAGTAGGACTTAATATTGTGGAGTAGCTGTGTTCTGCAGTCTTTGCATCCAGTGTGTTGTGTCCAGTGTTGGAGTGTCGTCTCCATAAGGAGTTCGACTGAAGCCAATGTTGCAGGAGCGCGTAGCAATAATTCGAACGGTTTGCAGTACAAATAGGTTTTGTATATATTTACGTTGGAGTTTGTATGTTTTGATGGACTTTATTTGCTAAGTCCAGATGTTAGCAAATTTAGGGGTCTGCGGGTTAACTGCATTCTTTGATTTCAAATTTGAATTTTTGCTATCAATTAAGTCTGTTTTGTTCTCTATTTTGAAGTTATTACTATTGATTTATATATTTTCCAACCAAGTATATTATTATTCAGTTTGTACTTCCAATTTATGACTTCTGGGAGTGAAGGATTGGTCTAGGCTTGCACAGGCATTGTTAAATAAGGTTGTTACCTCTGTGTGCTTGGCAAGCTTGGGTTTCAAATTTGTCTTATTGAACCTTGTCATTTTGAATGTTGCTAAGTCTAATTAGCATCCTGTTGTTGACCTATAAGTTGAAATATTCAAATTGGCATAGGCGGATTAATGTTAGGGTTATGGCCAGGTGGAGTTAGAGGTTGATTTTGGACTTTATGTTAGAACTTTGGCTGGGCTTGTGTGCTGAATTTAAAATATTGTTAGTGTAGCTTAGTTCGAGCATTGCAAATGCTGGACTCAATAAGCAGGTTTATAAATCTATGAGTTTGAAATGGTGGTTAGTGTAGCTTAGTTAAGAGTGCACTGTTGTTGGTTGTGATAAGCAGGTTCATAAGTTGCATATTTGTAGATCAGCCTATACATTACTGAGTTCTACTTATTGTTTTGGTGCATGGTTGATAGGCAAGTACAGATCCTGTATTATGCTTTAGCTAATTTGTGGTGTTGAAGTTGTTGTATTTTGGGCCAACCTCTCTTGACTTCGGAGAGTATTTGAACTAGGAATATAGGTTGAGGGTGGAGCTGAGTTACTGAAGTATCGATTTGAGAAATTGGTGTGTTTTCCTTTGGGCCCAAGTTTAATAAATGAGTTTCCATCCTTGATTCTGTAATAAACTGGTTATAGACTAATTGTTGTGTAGAGCTTAATTTCCTAATGTCATTAAGTTGAAGATGTAGTAATAATTGGGACAGATGTTTCGATATTAAATAATCATCCTAAAATGTTATGGTGTATTTATTTAACTAATCCTATTTTTATCTTGCTAATAATTCTATATATGCAATTCTAATGGTTACTCTCTATCTTGGCTAGTAAAGGATTAAGTTGATATAGGAATATAATATTTAATTAAGCTAGTGTATATGTAATTAGCTTATTAGTAGATATTGGTTTATCTAGTTAGT